>PITA01003762.1:0-133769 GCA_004023965.1 Spilogale gracilis
CCCCCCCACCACCGCCACCGCCCCTTCCCCACCCTCCCTCCCCCCACGCACCATTGCCCGCCACCTGCTGCAGGACGCTGGGGCAGAATATAGAGCAGTTATCCTTTGGTCTGAGTTTCCAGGGACCCCTCTCCCCCAGGTGCTTGCCCTCTGAGACAAAGCTGACTTCCCACCTCGGGGTACCCTGCTGCTGGTGGGGACATAGCTGATGGGGTTTAGGGGTCCTTTCTGCTTCCCCACTCTTTCTTCTGGCTTCCTACTAAGAGGCCTGCAGAGAGGGGCGGGGGGAGTGGGGGCTCCTGGGCCTTACAAGGGGCACAAGCCGCATCTTATTCTGATCTCACTCCTCAGCATTGGGGGCAGTAGGTGTGTGGCGGTGGGGAGGGACTTGGAGGCAAGATGCCTCCAACCAACCTGTCCCTCCCCAGATGCAGCCGTCACCCACTTGTCTTCCTTCTCACCTTGTCTAGTCCTTGTTCTAGGTTGGATAACTGCCTTGAGGGGACAGGGTGGAAGGCAAGAGGGGTTGGAGCCCACTGCCCTCTCTAAATGGACTCCCACACCAGAACCCGTTGCAGTAATGAAAATGCAGTCCGGCCTTTGCCCAGGCAAGGTCTGGGAGGCCAGGATCCCTGCGGCAGCCACCTGAGGTGGGCCAGAGCCACTGCCCAATCCCATCCTCTTCCACCCTCTGCCTCAATTTCCCCTTTCTTCAAATGGGGCACTAATAGCAAGGAGCTAGCCTCCCGCATTCCAGACCCCTGCTCCTCCTCCTCCTCCCACCCCGCAAGGATCTCATTCCATCTTTTCTCTGTTCACAAACTACCTCTGGACAGTTGTGTTGGTTTTGCTCAATGCTTGCATTCTTAGACATCTGTCGCTACTGCTATGACCAGCTCCAAATGTTCATCCTCATTGCCTCCTTCTGCTTTAACCACATTCCCCTCACTGAAGATGCCTGAGGCACGGCAATCTGGGTTACTAGCTATCCCAGTCCTTGGCAAACTGGGGCCCTGCCCTAAGGAGGCTGCAGCAGAGTGAGGAAGGGGATGTTGACCATGGAGGGTGTAAGGACCACCTTCTCCCCTGTTCTGCTGAGGACGAAATAGCCATTATTTGTCCTGGCATGCCCCCTCCAACCTGGTTTCCTATTTGCAGTTACTTGAATTAAAAAAAAAAAAATCCTTAAAAAAAAAAGAAATTGATAAAGAAAAATAAATAAGAATTGATCTTCATAGTTTAGTGGCAGCCGCCTAAAAAAATTAGACTATCTGATGTCTCCTCTCCAATTATGGATCTGTTCAAGAAAAAAGCAGAAAAGAGTAATACATAGAAAATATGGAAAACAAGATGGTATAAAGTCCTAATATGTTGCATTTAACTAATGTAAATAAAAACACATCCTAGAACCGGATAAAAATATAAAATACAACAAACTGTTTCTAAGAAAAATATGCAAGAAGTTTGTTGATAAAAGGATAAGTACAAATACATATTAGGCATTAATGAAACAAAATAAAGCCAGGAGATTAATTTGCATGTGACAAATATAATTTTTTTTAAAAAAAAACCTCATCCGTGAAAGTCAAGGAAGAAACTTTATTTTTTAAATAATTTTATTTATTTATTTGACAGAGAGAAATACAGCTAGAGAGGGAACACAAGCAGAGGGACTGAGAGAGGGAGAAGCAGGCTTCCTGCCGAGCAGGAAGCCCGATGTGGGGCTCGATCCTGGGTCTCCAGGATCATGACCTGAGCCGAAAGCAGCCGCTTAACCAACTGAGCCACCCAGGCGCCCCAAAATATAATTTTTTTGATACATGACTGAAGATAGGAGGGAGGAAGATTTATTTGCCTTTCCAGGCTTTGATTTTCTTCAGCTAGAACTCTAGCTCCTTGCCCTCTGGCACATAGCCATCTGCTTGACCATCTGATAATATTCCATTAAGACTAAAAGAGTAGTTGGAGCGCCTGGGTGGCTCAGTTGGCTTTTGGCTCAGGTCATGATCCCAGAGTTCTGGGACCAAGCCCACATTGGGTTCCCTGATCCGCGGGAAGCCTGCTTCTCCCTCTCTCTTCACTCTGCTTGTGTTCCCTCTCTAGCTGTGTTTCTCTCTGTCAAATAAATAAATAAAATCGTAAAAGAAAAAAAAAAAAGACTGACAAAATAGTCAAGATACAATTTCTAATGCCTTAAGAGAGAGAAACAGCAACTAGTAGAATTCCAGAAGGATCCGATAGATAAGTGGACAAATGTAGCCTCTAAAAGATGATCACTGAAATTTGTTGATAAAGCATACTAAAAATAGTGAATTACAGTTGCTGTAAGTAACATGATTAATAAATCCACATAAATAGCTACATAACCAACAAACAAAAATATTTTTGATTTTCCGTACATGGAACCTGGACAAAAATTCCCCAAAACCTTCTACAGAATTTTGCTTTCCTCTTGCTGTCTAGACTTAGGTCTCACAGCCACTGCTAGCTGCATAAAGCTTGTAAACAAGTATAGAGATTTCCCATCCTCTATTGGAAAGGCAAGCAGGGAAGAGGGATGTTGAATGGAAATGGAGCAGTCGACCTTTAGTATCTACTAAATCTTGGTTATATCATTATTCTGCCCTAACTTGAATGATCAAGAGCCACTGGACCTAGAACATTCAACTCCCAAGTTTTAATGCTCAGAATGTCAAGGGTATTGCCCGCTGGCATCCAACACATCTCAAACAAGTTTTATGCATGTCTTTTCCAAGTTCTTTGTAGTTCTAGTTATTATTCTCTGGAGGTTTTTAAGATCTTTATATTTATTTCTATTATAAAATTCTGAAATTATGAGTGAAATGGCCTAGGAAGGGTCTTTCTTTTCTTCTTTTTTTTTTTAAAAGTAGGCTCCATGCCCCATGTGGAACCCAAGGTTGGTCTTGAACTTACAACCCTGAGATCAAGACACAAGCAGAGACCCGAGCGGAGATGAAGAGTTGGATGCCTAACTAACTGAGTCATCCAGGTGCCCCAGGAGTGGACCTTTTTAAAATTCATCCTACTCTTGGGGCGCCTGGGTGGCTCAGTTGGTTAAGCGACTGCCTTCAGCCCAGGTCATGATCCCGGAGACCCGGGATCGAGCCCCACATCGGGCTCGCTGCTCTGCAGGGAAGCCTGCTTCTCCCTCTCTCACTCCCCTTGCTTGTGTTCCCTCTCTGGCTGTGTTTCTCTCTGTCAAATAAATAAATAAATAAAATCTTAAAAAAAAAAAATTCATCCTACTCAGAATTCAATGAGCCCTTTTTATCCAAAGACTTGAATAATTCCTTTCTAGTTCTAGAACTTTTCTTCTATTATTTCTTGGACAGTATTTTCTCTTATTGAGTCTCCAATTAGTTTGTATATGTTGGTGCTCCTTGATTGTCTTCTTCTCCTATTTTCTATTTTGTAATTTTAGACTTTTTTTTCCTGATTTTTTTCTGGTTTTTCTACTCAATGAGTGTGCATAACCCAATAGCACTGGCCTCAGCTGGGAGATCATTAGAAATGTAGAACTTTGGGTCTCACCTTAAAACCACTGAATTAGTCTCTACAGTTTAGTGAGATTGCCAGGTATTTCTTATGCACATTTAAGTTTGAGAGGTATTGTGGGTTTGCTTTTTCACTGTTACCCTCCATTTTTATTGAAATATTTTAGCTATGGCATTCATATATTTTTTGTTTCTGGTAGCACTTTCTTGTACCATTCCTTTTTCAAGGTATTTTATTCTATTTTATGTATATAATAAATTCTTGAAACTAATTAGTTTTATTTTTTCATTTTTTTAAAAGATTTTATTTATTTATTTCACAGAGAGATCACAAGTAGGCAGAGAGGCAGGCAGAAAGAGAGGAGGAAGCAGGCTCCCTGTTGAGCAGAGAGCCTGATGCGGCCTCCATCTCAGGACCCTGAGATCATGACCTGAGCCGAAGGCAGAAGCTTTAACTCACTGAGCCACCCAGGCACCCTAATTAGTTTTATTTTAAGCTCTCTTCTGTTTCATGAATTATTTCTTTCCTCTGGGTTTTGCAGGGGGGTGGAAGTGGGGAGTGGTATCTTGGTCTAGGTCTTTCATGTTGCCTTTTTTTTCTCATACATCTGTTGATCCTTGATAGTTTCTTTATATTTAAGAATAAAAGATGTGATGGGTTGTTTTTATGTAGTTGTTATGGGTTTTTCCTTCACTACATAAGAATGATAAGCTGGGGCACCAGGGTGGCTCAGTGGGTTGAGCCCCCAGCTCTTGGTTTTGGCTCTGGTCTCCAGGTCATGGGATCCAGCGCCCCATTCCCTACCAGCTCCACAGTCAGTGCAGTGTCTGCTCTGGATTCTTCTCCTGCTACTTCTGTCCTGCCCTTTGCTCATCTCCTTTAAAGTAAATAAATAAATAAAGTCTTTTAAACAAATAATGATTATCCTTTTTCCCTAAATGGGAAGTCATTGTATGTTGGAGGAACATGTGAAGGGGCACACTGTAGTTCATCATTAGCCACTGAGGAGTCAAACTCAGAACTCCCCTTGGAAAACTTAAACCTTTGCATATCTTCCTTAGGAATTGGATTTTTTCTTTTTTGTGCTGCAGCCTCTCCAGTGGGTGAGGTAGGAAAGTCGGGAGTTGGCTGGCACAGCTCTTCTGTATTTTCATTCCCACTTTGCAAACTATTTCTGATTTGTAGGTTTTGCTGGTCTCCCAACTATACTGCTACCACACTGAACTGTATGTTGAGGTCCGTGGCACCCAGTTTATCTCCCAGAATTTGATTGCACTTTACCTGTTGCTAAGTCCTCTGATCTTCCCTCTTAGAGTGTTTATATAATTTTGTACATTTCCATAGTGTAGTGTCATATAAGTGGAGTCCTGGAAAGGACATGGCAGATGTATGTGCTGGGTCCATTACCTTGCAACAGAGGCCTCCAAGGCATTTTGTGGTTCTGTATTTAAATCACAAAGGGGTGGTCTTTAGCTGAAGTCTTAAAACTGTGACAGGACCATCCATCAGTCCCCCTTAAAGATGATTCATGAAAGGAATGCTAACATTTCAAAGGAATGTATCAGCGTTACATGATGCTTTTATAGACAAGATGATGCCCCGTGGGTGGATTTGTATTCAATGGAGTAATCAGAAAAGATTGAAGTAGTGCTCTTTGATTCAGCTGGGAGAGGTGAAGACCAGAGTCCTTAGTAATCAGACTGTTTTTATAGCAATTGATACAATGACAAATTTTATCTCTTCAAATGAGGTAAAACTAGAGGACTAATAGATTTGACAGATACAGAATTTTTAAGGTATTAGGTTGGAAATATGCATTTAATTTAAATGAAGAAAGTTGAATATGGGCAAGTGTTGGGGCACCTGGGTGGCTCAGTTAGTTAAGTGCCTGCCTCCTGCTCAGGTCATGATCTCGGGGCCCTGGGATTGAGCCCCGTGTTGGTCTCCCTGCTCAATGGGGAGCCTGCTTCTCCCTCCCCGTCTGCCTCCCCAAATAAATAAATAAAATCTTTTTAAAAAATACATGGGAAGGGTAACATTCAGGACTTTGTCCAAGAAACCAAACACATGGGAGCATAGCTTACAAGCACAAATATGATGTGAGATAGATGCTTAAAATAGCAAATGGAATTTTAAGTCATCCAAATAGATGTAAAATAGTACTCTTCATAGATCTGGCCCTCTTTGCATCGAGCAGTCCTTATTCATAGTATTATGTTCAGTTTGGGGGAGGTCACTATTAAAATTATCCTTTGAAGGAGATCTGAAGACAGTGGTTTGTTTGGTGAGATGATCATAGAAAGAATACCTAGAAGATGTGGAGGAAAGTATAGTTGTTTATGTTGAGAAAAAATTTGATAGTTTTTTAAAATATTCTTTAAAAACTATACTATGAAAGAGAAGCCAAACCTACACAGAGTGACTCTGGGCTGCAGGACTGAGATAAGCTGGTGAAAATAATATAGAAACAGATTAGAGCTCAGTTTGAGACAGAACTTAATGGCAAATGGAGCTGAAATAAATTGAATAATAAGTTGGACTTCCCCAAAACTGGCACTCCCAAAACAGAAAACTAAATGACACCTTGTCAAAAATTCACATAGGAATTAAGCATTGGCATATGCTTGTAGTCTTTTCAACTTTGAGATTTTTTGAAATATGAGTGAGGAGGAAGGAAATACAGGTTTGATGCTTTATTAAATTATAAATGGAAAAAAAAAAAAGGCAACTTGCTATTTCCAGAGAACTAATCAATGCTCTACAAATTGTTGGTTTGATTTCAACAAAGCCTAGGATATGTCTTATATCCTACCATTTTACTTCTTACACCCTTTGCATGGGAAGAAAGAGAATATAAAATGGTGATTAATCAGATTTTCTATTCTGGGATAACAAAAACTGAAGAGGCTTGGGCTTCTGATGGAACAATTATCTTAACTGTTAGCTAAACTTTCTCCATTTTCTGTGAATTTCAATTATTCATGCCTTTCCTGTCTTGAACATCACAGATCATCAAGAATTATTTGAATGCTACAAGGGTTGAACTTCTTTTATGATTGATGTTGAAATTTAATAAGAGAGTCTTTAACCATCACGACATTCTTGGCTAGGTGATAACTTCTAGGGATATAAAAATGTTTGAGTTTGTAAGAATACTAATAATTAGGTTTTTAAAAATTAATTAAAATAATTAAGTGCTTTCTTTGCCATTTGATAGTTTGAAGGATAATCTCTAGAAGGCTGGTTTTACAATAAATTTTATAAATGATTCTGATATTCTAGTTTAAAAGACCCAGGGATACATTTCACAAAAGATGTTAGATGTTTCTTTTTTTGTTACATGAGTTACTTTTTTTTTATTAATACTTTCACCTTTATTTCCTTTGATATACTCAAGGTATAGACGGTTCATCTTAATAGAGTTCAGTGACTCGTGCATGTTTTAGAGAAGCTGGGAGTGCAACCAGTCCTCTCCTGTCCACATTTCTCTGATGTCCAGCAGACATTTCATGGTTACCATCGTCATCCCTGTAGATATCATCCCAGGACCCTTTCTGCACCCGCCAGCCACTACATCTACCCATCAAACTGCATCTCAGCTTGGGGGCTCTGCATGTTTTCCCATTACTGTGGGTGAGCTATGTGTGTTCCTAGCAAAGGTCAACCCTTGAGGGCCTTTGAACTTGCCATTTCCTGTGTCTGGAGCGTGATCCCTCCTTCAGCTTGTTGGGACCTATACTAAAACATCAGTGAGTCTCTCTGTTCAAAATAGCAACATCTACCCCCACCTTCTAGCCTCCTTCCCTGCTTTATTTAGCACTTATCAAATAACCTATCATATATTTAGATTGTTTATTTTGGTTATTGTCTATCTTTCCAGAGAAGATTCAATCTCAAAAAGATGTCATTCCTCCCCAATTCATCTTTAAATTAGTAGGATCCCAATAAAAATACCTAAGGGTATGTATGGTAGTAGACAAGTAGATTTTAAAGTTTCATATGGGAAAAAAATCAAGGAATGATAGACAGGAAATCTCTGAAATAAAAGAGAAATAAGGAGGAACCAACCATCCCATGTAACAAAATATATCATAAAAAATAAAAGGTTAAAATACTAAAATAGTAGTAGAAAAGAATAAGACAATATGTGGGAACTTCACATATGAGAAGGATTGTTTCTCAAATCATCGGAAAACATGAACTTTTCAGTAAATGATCTGGGACAATTTAATAGCCATCTGGGAAAAAATGAAGTCAAATCCAAAGCAATATGTAAATTTAATGAAAATCCCTAAAAGCAATCTTGTTGGTTACCATTATGAAGTACATTTCTAAATTCCAAATAGGGTATTAGGTGAGTTAGAATTATCAAGAAATTTGGAAAAGTAAGACTATTAATTGGGAGAACTGACATTATCAGATAGTAAAACAGTATAAATCTATGGTAACTAGGAACTCTGACACATGAACAGACAAGTGTATCTGCATTCATGTTCATTCCTTCCAAGAAAGTAATGGATTCTCTACAGTTTGTTAAAGATAAAATACAATGTTCAACTGAGTAAAGTAACCTCTTTAAGTTACTTTCTGCCTTATAACTTAATATCCATAACTTTATTAATGGAATTTGAGTTTCCATTAATATAAATAATATATCAATAAGCAAATTTTAAAATAACACTTTATCAAGTTAAAAATTATATTCTACCTTTAACAAATATATGTATGTGTATATACGTGTATATACACAAACACGCACATTCATATAATAAAGTTTAAACCAAGTCTACACACATACACACACTAGATATACTAGAATCATCATGGATGAACTTCACAAGCATTATATTAATGAAAACCTGAAAAGTGTATTATTGCCCTTTTATGGAAGTTCAAAACATTTCAAAATCAAAAACAAATCATATAAGTATGTGTACATATTTAACAAATCTGTAGAAAAAAGCAAGAGAATAAATACACATTTAATGTAGTGGTTACTTCGTGAACAGGAGGGGGGTGTTTGGGATGGAGGCTGACAGGTGTGGGATAGGGATAAACAGGAAGTGGGTGGCAGAATACATTAACTGCAGGTCTGAGACTACTATCCTTACAAAAATCTGCCTCCAAGTTTAGACCTTGGCTTGGTGTCTGGGAGCTTGGATTTCATCTGGGGAGAGTTCCCACCATTGCCTGATAAGAGTGACTCACTGTGCCTAACTACAAGCAATGTGATTTATACCAAGCACCTGCTTTTTTTTCATAAGTCTTGGAGCCTATGTGTCCAGCCTCCTAAAAACCCTGGGCTCAGAGTATCTAATGAGCTTCCCGGATAGGCAATATTTCATGGTAGGCAACAACACATGTTATCTCTTTGCTGGAAGAATTAAACACATCTCATGTGACTCCCCTGGGAGAGGACTCCTGGAAGCTTGAACCTGGTTTCCTTGTAGCCTTTTCCCTTTACTAACTTTGCTTTGTATCCTTTCATTGCAATAAATCATAGTGTGAACTTTACTAGGTTCTGAGTCTGTGAGTACTACTAGCTAATATTGAACCTTGAGTTCATTGGCCTTAGGAATTACTTTCCAGAGCAGGTTATGCAGGTGTTCATTTTTAAATTTCTTTATCTCATGTATTATATAAATTGTACTTATTTACCAGTTCATCAAAAGGAAAAAGGAAGGAAAAATGAATAGGAGTTATCCAAATAAAGATGAGATACAACTGTGCAAATGGTGTACCAGTAAAATGAAAGAGCATGATGATGTCTAGCATCAAACTACAGAATATTGAGTTCAAGTAACTGAAACTATGGACAGAAGAGACAGAGGAAACAGTGAAGCTGGAGAATTAATCTGAAGTGGCCATGGTTGTGATCCCTGTGGTCTTCATTACCCCCAATCCCATCTGCTTCTATTTACTGCTCCTCCTCTTAATTTTCCTCTAGAGTGTGCTACAAGGATTGAGACATGTGCTTATTTTTCTGTATGGATTGCCTTTTTTTTTTAATTACCATTTATTTTTTAAAATTACTATTTACTGAAAAGATTTATGAATTACCTTGGTGCCTTAGTTGAAAATTAATAAACTCTGTGTGGAAATAGGTATGAATGGACATATATATGTATGCACTTGTGGATTTTCTATTTTCCTTTTTTCATCTATGGGCTTATCGATACTTTACTACCACTTTGTCCTCAAGTTGTAGATTTATAATAATTTTTTAGATCAGTCAGTGTGTAAATCCTCCCAATTTTATTTTATTTATTTATTTGACAGAGAGGGACACAGCAAGAGAGGGAACACAAGCAGGGGGAGTGAGAGAGGGAGAAACAGACTTCCCTCCCACTCAGTAGGGAGTTTAATGGTGATGTGGGGCTCAATCCCAAGACCCTGGGATCATGACCTGAGCCAGAGGCAGAAGCTTAATGACTGAGCCACCCAGGCACCCCTCTCCCAATTGCTTAAAATTATTTTAGGTATTTTCCATCTTTTTCATCTTCATAGAAAATGTGGACTCAGTCTGTAGATTTCTAGGAAAACCTACTTTTTAAAAATTCCATTGAACGTTTAACTCATTTTGAGAAGAATTGTCATCTTAACAATATTCAGTCTTCCTTCCCTGAATGTACTTATCATTTGTGGTTGGATTATAATTCAATACTAGTTTATTTTCTTCACACTGTTTCTGCTTTGGCCACTGGGAACTCTTTCATCTGGTTCTTGGGTTGCTTTGACATACACATCAGTGTGTGTGCATGTGTACATGCGTGTGATTGTGTAGCACTTTGCAGGTATTAGTAACATTGCTTCATTCTGGTTGGAGAAATCCAGTATCCCCTTGCTCTGCAAATTGTTCAGTTTTCATCTCCTAAGTGTTTTTATTTCTCCCTTTCTTCCCTTCCTTCCTCCCTTCCTTCCTCTCTCTCTCTTTTTAAGATTTTTATTTATATATTTATTTGACAGAGAGAGAGAGAGAGAGAGAGAGAGAGAGAGAGAAAACATGAGCACAAGCAGAGGGAGCGGCAGGCAGAGGGAGAGGGAGAGGCAGGCTCCCTGCCAAGCAGGGAACCCCAGGCTGGGCTCCATTCCAGGACCATGCATCATGACCTGAGCAGAAGGCAGGCACTGAACTGACTGAGCCCCCCAGGTGCCCCTCCCAAGTGCATGTCTTTGAATTATGGTCCTGAAAGAGCTGCCGGGCACAAAGTAGAGGTATCATAGGGAGAACTTTTTTTTTTTTTAAGATTTACTTACTTATTTGAGAGAGAGAGAGAGAGAGAGAGCATACGCACACCTGAGCAGTGGAGAGGGAAAGAAGGAGAGGGAGAAGGAGAGGAAGGCCAGTGAAGGGCTCCATCTCACCACCCCGAGATCATGACCTGAGCGGAAACCAGGAGTTGGAAGCTCAACCAACTGAGCCACCTTGGTACCCCAGGAGAACATTTTTATATCCTTCTGGATCTGTTGTCCAATGTCTGAAAATAATTGTTGTATATGCTTTGCACATTTTCTGGTGGTTAATATAAAATGTCAAGTGTGGCACAAGTATTTCATCATAGCAGGAAGTTCAATACCCTCTATTGTTTTGATTGCTATTTTACATGGCATATGTTTTTATAATTGATTAGATTTTTCTAAAATTATTTCCATACCTGAGAATATAGAAATGTCTTGAACTCTTATCAATTCCATAATTTATCTCTGGATGTTTTTTATGTTTTCTATATCACTAATTATGCCAATTAAAATAATTTTTCTGCATTTTTCTTTTCAACTCTTGGAATTTTTGTTTCTTACTTTTGCTGCATTGGTTTGAGCTTTTAAGATAATGTGGAATAGAAGTGGTGATAATGGACATCCCTTTTTTATTCCTGATTTTGAAAGAAATGTTTGATATTTGCTATAGCTGTTTATTTTTTATCTATCGAGATGTAATTGACATATAATTTACTTTCAGTTGTACAACATAATCATTCAGTATTTGTATACTGCATATTCGTGAAATTATTACCACAATAAGTCTCGTTAACATTTGCTTTTTAGAGCCTAATTGAAATACAAGTTAGGGGGAGGGGAGGCCCTGGGTGGCTCAGTCAGTTAAGCATCCAACTCTTGATTTTGGCTCAGGTCACAATCTCAGGGTCATGAGATAGAATCTTTTTTTTTTTTTTTTTTAAGATTTTGTTTATTTATTTGACAGAGAGAGAAATCACAAGTATGCAGAGAGGCAGGCAGAGATAGAGGGGGAAGCAGGCACCATGCTGAGCAGAGAGCAGACAGGGGCCTCAATCCCAGGACCCTGAGATCATGACCTGAGCCTAAGGCAGAGGCTTCAACCCACTGAGCTACCCAGGTGCCCCGTGAGATAGAATCTTATTTGAGGCTGTGTTTGGTGGCAAGTTGGCTTGGGGATTCTTTCTCTCCCTCTCCCTCCCCTCCTGGCTCATGTGTGTACATGCATGTGCGCTCTCTCTCTCTCTCTCTCTTTCTCTCTCTCTCTCTCTCAAATAAACAAATGAGGGGAGCCTGGATGGCTCAGTTGGCTGAGCATCTGCCTTTGGCTCAGGTCATAATCCCAGGGTATGGGGATCTAGCCCCACATGGAGCTCCCTGTCTAGCAAGGAGCCTGCTTCTTACTCTCCCTCTACCTGCTGTTCCTCCTACTTGTGCTCTCTCTCTCTCTCTCTCTCTCTCTCTCCCTGTCAAATAAATAAATAAAGTCTTTTAAAAAATCTTAAAAAAAAAAAGAAATACAAGTTAAGAAAATTGTCTTTTATACTTTGTGGATTGTTTATATGGTAAATTGAAAAAAGTGTCCCTCCCAGAAGTTGTATTTACTTTCTAATCCCTGGAACTGGTACCTAATACTGTATACAATCCAAGAGTGAAAAGTAGTTTAGACGTCAAAAGATTTGATTAAGTTAAGGACCTCGAGAGGAGTCTGTCCTGTTCAGAGTGGGCTCTAGGTACAATTACATGGTTTCTTATAAGAGAGAGGCAAAGGGAGATTTCACATAGCCGCAGAGGGGATGGCCGCGGGAAGACAGGGACTAAGACTGGAGGGACATAGTGGCCCATCAAGGAACTCTGGCAGAAGCTGGGAGAGGCCAGGAATAGATTCCCCTGCAGTGCCTTCAAAGTGATCCTGGCTCTGCCAAGTCCTGGATTATTTTATTTATTTATTTATTTATTTATTTATTTATTTTTTATGTCTAGCCTTCAGAACTGTAAGAGAGTAAGGTTCTGTTGTTTTAAGCCATCAACTTTGTGGTAAATTGTTATAGCAGTACTGGAAATTCATATTTTTTCTATTTTTTAAAATGATACTAAATCACATTAGATGTGTTTTCTTATTTCCTAAAGTAAGCATACAGCTTTTCTCTTTTAATCTTTTAATATCTGGATTATATTAATGAATTTTTTAATGTTAAAGTAACCCTACATTCTTTTATTCTTTTTCTTTAAGATTTGATTTATTTGTTTGACAGAGAGAGACACAGCGAGAGAGGGAACATAAGCAGGGGGAGTGAGAGAGGGAGAAGCAGGCTTCCCGCCGAACAGGGAGCCCGATGTGGGGCTCGATCCCAGGTCCCTGGGACCATGACCTGAGCCAAAGGCAAATGCTGAGTGACTGAGCCACCCAGGCTCCCCAAGTAACCCGACATTCCTGAGACAAACCCAGCTTGTTCCTGATGTGTTATATATGTTTCATCTGCCTTTTCTTCTGACTCTCAATCATGTTATATTATTTCCTTTGACTTTAATTAATTTTGTCTGTGTAACACTTAGTTGGGGAGGCTGAATGTCTTCACCCAAAGACATTCACATCCTAATTTGTATGGATGTATAACCCTCTGTGGCAAAAGTGTCTTTGCAGATATAGTTAAATTAAGGGTCTGATGAGAGGGAGATTGTTCTGCCGTGTGAACGCGGGGAGCCTTTGCAGTGAAGGAAGGAGGCAGGAGATGCAGGGGACAGTGTATCAAGGCAAGCGGTGTCAGTGGTTTAATGTGAGAAGGACTGGACTTTCCCTTGCTGGCTTTGGAGATGGAAGGAGCCACCAGCCCAAGAATGGAGGTAGCATCTAGAAACTGGACAGGGGCCAGGAAATGGACGCTGCCCCTACAGTCTCCTGCCAAAAGAAATGCAATCCTGCTGCCATCTTGATTTTCCCCCAGAGAGGCCCACTGTCAACTCCTGACACTCAGAGCTATAAGGTAATAAACTCGTGTTGTTTTAAGCCACTAAGTCTGTGGTAACTTGTCACAGCAGCAATAGAAAAAGAATACTCTCACTATCCTTGAGAATTTACTTGTAGGATCTCCTTAAAGCCTTTGATGAAGGAGCAGTCTTCCAGAGAGAAATCGTATTTACTTCTCCTAGTTGTCTAAGGGCACAGTTAGCCTAGGGAGACTTTAAACTACATTAAGGGCTTCATGTAATGTACTCTTGAAGTATAAAACCATGTAAAGCTTAGGATGTGTGTGCTTCTTACTGTTTCCCCCTCTTCTTGCTCTGTTAGACAAGAATTTTCTCATAGGCTGGGGTGAGGAAGAGAAGTGAGGTTACTTTTATCTCCCCCAATCCTTGTTCTCCCTAACCCTTTGGGGGTCTACCTTAATGTGAAAAGACCCTCCTATTAGACTTCCCAATCTGGGTGGCCTTAGACTTTGACTTCTCTCCCCTTTGCCCCAGGAGGTTGTCAAAATCCAAAGTTCAAGTTGGGCAGGAATGGAAAATGCCCTCAAGGCAAAAGCAATTTCAGGGTTCTCACTTTATTTAGGTTTTGCCTTGTTTTCAGTGCTATAACTTATTATTATTTTTTTTCTTTTAGATAATATTTGTTGTGATTTTCAGTAATGGGACCGGTCTGAATAATCTGGTTCATATATTTTAGGAAACCTATAAAAGGTTTGCATTCCAAATCTGTTAATTCCACCATCTAAACTTCATGTTGGTCTGATCCTGCTGTCTTATGTTTCTGTTGGCCCCCATTCTTGATGCATTGTTTTCCTATTTTGCTTATTTGTTCAATTATAATTTTATTTTCAACAGACCTTTATTTGTCAAACTTCTTTGTTGGTTAGGTTGAAATTGCTTTTCTCCAGAAAGAATTTGCAGTTACTTTCTCCATTGCCTGGTGGAATGTCATCCTAGAAACAATTTAAAATAATTTGCTTAAAGTTTTGTGCATCACCCGGGTATTATGAATTGGACCACAAACTTGCATAAAGGCTGTAAATTCTCAGGGAAAAATTTCCCTCTCTTTCCTCTGTTTCAATGTTGATTCAGGCAAATTTCCCTGCTGTTCCCTCCTTTCCCACTCTAACCCCATCTTTGGAAAAGTTTGTGTTTGTTTGTGTTTTTTCCTCCCTTTACATCTTCAAGCACTTGTTGTTGCCCTGGACATGTAGCATTAGACAAGGTTCTCTTATAAGACTCCATAATGTGGTCATCTGGTGCCTTGTGTATATATCTTGTATAGCCACCTAAGTCAAAGCTTAATGAAATCAGGAACTAACATTTCAGTGTTATCTTATTTCTTGGCATTCCTTTTTCTACTTATTTTGGCTTCTGAGGACTGCTTACTTTATATCAACTGCTTTACTTTATATCATCTCAGCAATGCACTTGTAATGAAAATTTAAGTATTTTAACCATCATTGGTAGCTGTCATGCAACAAAAATGTTTAGGGAATCTGGTCTGCCATTCTACTGAAATTCATCATTTTGAAGTGTCAACTGTCTGAAGGAATTTAAGGGTAAAGGGCAAAGGAGCTAAAGCTGGAGTTCCTAAACTATGCATTGATGTATCTTGCCTCCAGGAAGCCCTCCCTGACCCCACAGTTAAGATTAAATTCCATTTAAATTCAAAATGGATTAAAGATTTGAATGTAAGACCTGAAACTGTCAAAGTCCTAGAAGAAAACATAGACATTGGTCTTAACAAAAAAAAATTTTTTTTGCAACAGTCTCTTCAAGGAAGGGCAACAAAAGCTAAAGGACACACATGAGATTATATCAAACTAAAAAGCTTTTGCACAGCAAAAGAAACTATCAACAAAACAAAAAGGCAACACGTTCAATGGAAGAAGATATTTGTGAATCATTCATCTGATTAAAGGTTAATATTGAAAATACATAAGGAATTTATACAACTTAATATTTTAAAAAATCAAGTAATTTGATTTAAAAATGGGCAGAGGATTTGAATAAACATTTTTCCAAAGAAGACATATAACAGCCAACAAGCACGTGAGAAGACGCACAATATCATTAATCATCCAGGAAATGCAAATCAAAACCACAGTGAGACATCACCTCACACTGTCAGATTGGTTACTATCAAAAACACAAGGAGCGCCTGGGTGGCTCAGTTGGTTAAGCGACTGCCTTCAGCTCAGGTCATGATCCCGGAGGCCTGGGATCGAGCCCCACATCGGGCTCCCTGCTCAGCGGGAGGCCTGCTTCTCCCTCTCTCACTCCCCCTGCTTGTGTTCCCCCCTCTGGCTGTGTTTCTCTCTGTCAAATAAATAAAATCTTTAACAAAAAACAAACAAACAAACAAACAAAAAAAAACACAAAATGGGCGCCTGGGTAGCTCAGTTGGTTAAGCGACTGCCTTCAGCTCAGGTCATGATCCCGGAGACCCGGAATCGAGTCCCACATCCCACATTGGGCTGCCTGCTCGGCGGGGAAGCCTGCTTCTCCCTCTCTCACTCCCCCTGCTTGTGTTCCCTCTCTCGCTGTGTTTCTCTCTGTCAAATAAATAAATAAAATCTTTAAAAAAAAAAAAAAAAAAGAAGTGTTGGTGAGGATGTGGAGAAGAAGGAAGCCCTGTGCTCTGTTGGCGGGAATGTAAATTTGTGCAGCCACTATAAAAGACAGAATGGAGCATCCTCAAAAAACTAAAAGAAAGAGGGGGACCCTGGGGGACTCAGTTGTTAAGTGTCTGCCTTAGGCTCAGGTCACGATCCCAGGGTCCTAGGGTCAAGTCCTGCATCGGGCTCTCTGCTTAGCGGGAAGCCTGCTTCTCTCTCTCTCACTACTCCCTGTGCTTGTGTTCCCTCTCTCACTGTATTTCTCTGTCAAATAAATAAATACAATCTTAAAAAAAAAAAGAAAACTAAAAAAGACTACTATATGATCTAGGAATTCTACTTCTGGGTATATGTCCAAAGGAAATAAAATCACTGTTTAGAAGAAATACCTATACTCCTATGTTTCTTATAGCCTTAGTCACAGTAGCCAAGATAGAGAAACAGCCTAAGTATTGCCAAAATGGATGATGAAGATGACTATATATATAATGAAATTTTATTCAGCCATGAGAAAGAAAGAAATCCTGCCCTTTGTAACAACATGAATGAACCTAGAGGACATTATTGTAAGTGAAATGAGCCAGACACAGAAAGACAAATATGGCATCATCTCACTTACATGTGGAATCTAAAAGAAAGTTGAAGTTATAGCAGGGGCACCTGGTTGGCTCAGTTGGAGGAGTGTGCAACTCCTGATCTCAGGGTCGCAAGCCTAAGCCCCATGTGGGGTGTAAACATTACTTAAATAAATCAAACTTTAAAAATAAATAAAAGAAATTTGAATCCATAGAATGAGAGAATGGTGGTTACGAGGTTGGGGAGCAAAGGGGTAGTATTAATCAAAGGGTATAAACGTTCAGTTTTAAGATGAATAAGTTCTAGAGGTCTAAGTACAGCATGATGATTACAGTCAACAATAATATAAAGTATACTTGCGATTTGCTAAGAGGGTTGCTTGGCTGGCTGAGGCAGAAAAGTATGTGATTCTCGGTCTCAGGGTTATGAGTTCAAGTCCCATGTTGGGTGTGGGGATTACTTAAACACACAAACTCTAAAAAAAAAATTTGCTAAGGAAATAAATCTCAAGTATTCTTACCACACACACACACACAGGAAGTGGTAACTATGTGAGGTAGTGGATATGTTCATTAGCTTGATTGTGGTAATCACTTCACAGTATATGCATATATCTAAACATCACATTGTATTAATTAAATATATACAACTTTTATTTGTCAATCCTTCCTCAGTAAAGCTGGCAGAGGGAAATAGCCTAGCTCCAAATACAGTCACATTCTGAAATATTTTAGCATTTGGATTCTGCATATATATTTGGGGAGACACACAATTCATCCCAATGCACCACCCAAAACTGGTTAAAAAAAAAAAAACAACTACCTTGAGAATTTTCACATTTAGATTAAAATCTATACAAATTAAGATACAATGGAGAGTTAGGTCTTCAGAAGATCATGATTCAGCTAGTTTTTCTATAGGCATTAAATTCAGCCAAGAAATGTCAGCTTAAAAACAAAGAGATACCATAATATTGACAATACTAAGAGCACTGGCTAGGAAGAAGGAACATTAAAACTTGGGTATATGTTGTGGTGAAGGATATAAAAGTTCTACTCATTAAAGTTCCTTTTTACCATTTAATACTTCAAAACAACCTTCAGATTATTAGTTTCCCAGGTATCTTGATGCAAAAAACTTTGTCTTGTATAGTAGACAGGGGAATTTCAGTTACTTTAAAGTGATACGGTACATTAACAGACTTGCATTCTGGGGGTGCATATCAGACTCTAGTGTGTTTGGTTATATTTTTTTTATTATTTGTTTTTTATGTAGGCTCCATGCCCAATGTGGGGCTTGAACTCACAACCCTGAGATCGAGAGTTGCATGCTCTTCAACTGAGCCAGTCAGGCACCCATTTGATTGTTTTTAATTTGTCTATGAGGCACTGATCTCCTCTGGATGTATTAACTTACTAAGTTGCCAACATATGAGGAACACAATGATCACAGTTTATTGTAACCCCGTGAGGCCACACTCAGATGGCTACCTTGATGCCAGTCATCATTGTGCCCTCTTATTACAGGTGTTTGCAGCAGAAAGTTAGACCAACTCAGACATATGAGGAAATGCCTTTGGGCAATATAACCTCTTCTATCATAACTGGAGCCTTCTCTCACTCTATAACAGCAAAATAATTTGGTGATTTCCTCAGAGATCTGAAATGAACAAAAATTGTATAGTCGCACAAACTCTATCATTTCACAGCAGTGGTATAAAACTTTAAGGAAGGCAAAACATCTGCTTCTCATAGGCAACTTGCAGTAGTGTTCATTGGGAAAGTCTGGGGGAACAAGTGAAGGTTGTGTCTGTAGGCTGGGCAAATAATTTGGACAAGAAGTGTATGTGTTAGAAATAAGGAGAGATTTATCATGAAGAGTAGGACATCAATCTGCTGGCTTATTCATTGTGGGGGCTAGGGGGGTGCAAATGTTGAGCTTAAATCAATATTCCCATTATGGAGCCTAGACATTTAGAAATTTTTCTTGATCTCTGTGATTGCCAGTACTACTATTTGTACCACTACTACTGATGGTGTTTAATGTTTTATATTTAGCCATTTAAAGAACAACCTCTTTAACAGAAAACAGAATACACGTACCAAATCCAAAATTCCTACTTAATTTAAGCTGGTAAAAGAAAATGTTTACATTATATCTTCAGTATCTCAGGATTCTCTCAGGGAATAATGCTTGGGTTCAGTATCAAGTTTGGTGAATTATAGTGTGCCCATTAAAAAAAATGAGACTGCACCTGGGTGGTACAGTCAGTTGGGCATATGACTCTTGATTTTGGCTCAGCTCATGATCTTGGGGTCGTGGGATTTTCCCTGCATGGAGGTCCATGTTCTGTGTGGAGTTTCCTTGAGATTCTCTCTCCTTCTCCCTCTGCCCCTCCCCTCCTTCAGGTGTGCACATATAATAAATAATACTATGAAAGGGACTTGAAATACATAAAGCTTAAAAAGTAAAAATAAAAAATGAGATTTAAAACTACTGACTTATTGAAAAGAGGCAAAATTGTTATTAAAAACAATCTCACAGGGATGCCTGGCTGGATCAGTTTGGTAGAGCATATGACTCTTGATCTCAGGGTTGTTCAGTTCAAGCCCATGTTGGCTGTAGAGATTACTTAAAAATAAAATCTTGGGTGCCTGGGTGGCTCAGTGGGTTAAAGCCTTTGCCTTCGGCTCAGGTCATGATCTCAGGGTCCTGGGATTGAGTCCCGCCTCGGGCTCTCTGCTCAGTGGGGAGCCTGCTTCCTCCTCTCTCTCTCTCTGCCTGCCTCTCTGCCTGCTTGTGATCTCTCTCTCTGCATGTCAAATACATAAATAAGATCTTTAAAAAAAATAAAATCTTAAAAAAATCCAAAACCTCATAATACAAGCTCACTAATATATTTTTCAAATATAATTTTTCACTTTTTGCATATATACTTTAAGAGTTAAAATATATTGTTTATCTTACTCCTGTGTATTTAATAGTCTATCAAATAAATTCCTATATTTCTAGTCTTATTCTAATCACTAAAAAAATTACTGTGGTTACATGTATCTGACATAAAGTTTACCGATCTTTTTTTAAATGTGTATTTCTGTGGCATTAACAACATTCACATTGTTGTGAAACTACCATCGCCATCCATCTCCAGACATTTTTATCTTCCCCAAATGAACTCTATACTCATTAAACACTAACTCCCCTCATTCCTACCCTCCCTTGGCAACCATCATCTATTCTCTGTCTCCACGAATCCAACTATTCTAGGTATCTTAATGTAGTGGAATCATCTAATATTTGTCTTTTTGTGTCTGGTTTGTTTCACTTAGCATAATGTCCTCAAGGTTCATGTATGTCGTGGTATGTGTCAATTTCCTTCCATTTTAAAGATGACTAATATTCCATTATATGTGAATATAACACATTTTGTTTATCCATTTGTCAATCAATGGATACCTGGGCAACTGCCACCTTTTAGTTATTGTGAATAGTACTGCTATGAACATGGGTGGACAAGTATCTGTTCAAGGCCTTTCTCTCAGTTCTTTTGAATATACCCTGAAGTAGAACATCTTAAATAAAAACCATCTAATACTTTTAACTGGTTGTATAATATTCCATTTGTGTCTTTACCTTAATTTCCTAAAACATTCTAGAATGTTTCCTAAGGATTCTCAAGTTCCCCCCCCCCCCCCACATTGGATGGGATTTAGTTCTGGGTTAGACAATGCTGCTGGGTTTTGTCCCAGTTTAAAGAAATTCACATACATGTTATTATTTTTGATAGCTAGTAATCAAGTTGATTTTGGGTTGATATCACCTTACAACTACTTCCCCATATCTAGGAAGTGACCTATCCATGGGAATAAGTCCTCTCTAGCTAGACCTCTGCTTTCCAATAGGGTCATCACTAGCACATGAGTCAACGAGAGTGAAATAAAAATAAAAAAATCATTCCCTCTGTTGCACTAGCCATATTTTGAGAACACAATAACCACACAGAGCTAGTGTGACTGAATTGGGTGGCAGATATAGGACATTTCCATCATCTCAGAAGGTCTATAGTGAGTGCTGCTCCGGACTCTCTTTTTGATTCTGACCTTTTGGTTGTGGCTGAATTAGAGCTTATGAGTTATTTCCAGTAATGATTTAGTCCTAGGGGACAGGCCAATGATAGCCACATTCAGAAGAGAATGTCACAAACACCAAAATATGAGTTTCATAATTTATAATTGGGCATATCTCTTCCAGGAACAGGAATATTTCTGCATGCTATTTCCCATATAATTCTTCCTCAAAATACAAATTAGTGTTCTTCAGTTTTTTTGGTGATGGTCACCTAATCCAAGCTGGGTCAATCAAATTCCTTCTCCTTCCCTTAGGAATTTGGAAGCAGGAAGGTGAAGTTTTCAGTCAAATCCTCTAGGTATCTAGGATTAAAAACCCAGAGCACAAGTCATATTGCACTAGCAAAACAGAATTGGATAAAGTAATAGAAAGAAAACTGAAACAGGTAAGCAGAGATTAGGCTGCCTTTTAGTCTTCCTATCTTCTGGTTCTTTAGGCCCATTGGTATTCCTAACTTTGGAATCAGGACAAAACCTACCATCATCTTAATAGTGAATTCTTGTGTGCTTAAGCTAGCTTGAATTGGTTTGGTATATCGGGAACTGAAATCCTAACTAATACACATACATACATGTACTATAGATACGGGTATTGACATTTTCACATTGTGGTATGTGTGGTTGTTCATAAGCTTTATGCTTAGTCATTGCACTGGGCCTTGACTCCTTGTAGCCCTCTGATCTCTTACTTTTCCTCTTGCTTTACTTCCTTCTCATCTTGAGTGCTTAGGCTGTCCTCTTCCCCCTCTCCCCTCTTTTCCTTCCCTTGATCAAAGAAAGTATACTCATAGGGCCATGTTTAAAGAAACGAGGCTGATACAAAAGCAAAGCTTTATTTCCCACCAAGCATCAGAAATTCCAGCCAGCCATAGTCATTTCTCAGGAGAGAAATTGACGCTGCTCAATTTCTCAAGCCCCCTTTTCTAGGGCAACCCCTCCCCCAACTCACAAGCTAACCCGGATTAATTTGCACTTGTATTGCTCCAGGAACCAGGAAGTTGAGGGCATTTTAGGGTGCTCCCATTCTTAGTTTGCACCTCTATTACTCAGGGTTTAGAGGTTGGGAATTAACTGAGCCACCTCCCCTAACCTGGCTTGCCTTTGTTTTTCAGGGGCTACTTGCCTGTATTTTCCTGAAGCTGTTTTTCTGAGGAAATAGCAAGGTGGCTTGGATTTCTAAAACAGGCCCTTACATATGTCATCTGCTATCTTTCTGGGTGTGGAAGCTTTATAAAATCAAATCATGTAAGATATTAATAACTGATTTTATTCTTCAGCTTGTATTGCATTTTATTCTCTCAGGCCTAAGTAATTCATTAATGAATGACTGAATAAATAATCCCTGAGAGGCCAGAGCAGTGAATGTTGAGCTTTAGAATCTGGCATGAATTGTACTAAGTGGGTGCTTCTTTAGTTGGACTGATTGGAGGAGACCTCTTGCAGGAAGAGGACAGGATGAAGAGTCAGCTAAGAAAAGAACACAAGCATCAGCATCCCAGAGGCAAGGGGCACATACAAATGTTCTACCTGGGAAAATCCTCTGTGTGGCCAAGGAACAGAAAAGAGGCCAGTGTGACAGGAAGGAAAAGAGTAAGCAGAGTAGTGTGAGTCGAGGCAGGAAGGCCTGTGGGCCCTAGTAAGAGGTTATAACTGTATCTGAAGAGCAATGGGAAAATCCTAAAGGGATTTAAATCAGACCTCATCTGACCTGTGTTTTTTTTAAAAAAAGTCCCTCTGGTTAGTCTGAAGAATGAATTAATAGGAGGACAAGCTGGAGAGCGGTAAGAAGGTTCCAGCAATTGCTGGCCAGAGATCATAACAGCTTGGTCTATGAGGATTGGAGGCCAACGGTGATGGAGAACTTAGTGACCACATTTGAGATTTTACTGAAGCTCTTACTGATAAAGAAGTTATCCTTTTTACCTTTACGTCAGCCCCTACATTAAAGTTGTTAATGAAGTAGACCTGGACCCTAAGAAGTGAAGAAGGGCCGGCCTTTCTCAGTTTCATAGGCTCTGGGCTCAGTTCTCACCAAAGTACCTTAGGTTCAACAATCCCTCAGCATAAAAGTCTGCCATTTTCCTCCCTTCCCGTTCAGTGAACCGCTGAAAAAAACTCTCAGCAGAGAACAGGGGCCTTTGGGATTCAGTGGTACACCCTAACTTTTAATTTCAATTAATGTTCGCTTTTAATTTGGTATTGGCTATTTTACATTGCACAAAGTGAGAGAACGTATTTTGCTAGCACCATCTCTTATTTCACCTAGGAATACTGAATTCACCGTCTTAACTCTAAACAGCAAAATTCCTTTAGAATAATTCATCTTCCATTTAACAGGAGTTCCCTTTCACCTATCCAAATCTTGTGCGCTTGGACCCGCTTCCCGCCGCACAAATGCATTCATTGTCTGTGCACCAGTCCCCCTGGATTTTATGCAGCGTGCATTTCCTGCTCTGAGCAGCTTACTGGCTGTGTGCGTGCTTCCCTCGTCCCCCTGCCCCCACCCAGATCCGAAGCTTTTGTTTCTCACATTTCCTCACGACGCTACTAAAATGCATGGACACAGTTACTAAATAGGTGAATGACTAGGAACTTTTCTTTCGGCTGTTAACCTTTAGGCCACTGTCCAGTAAAGTTCTGAAAGGCAACTGAAAGCAACAGCTCATGTAAAGGAACCAATCTACTTGGAAACAACGGAAACGTGGACATTATAACCCAAACTTGTCGCGTTACGGGGACATGTAGGCATTCCTCAGAGTAACGCTTTGCAGGGGCCTCCAAGGGCTGGCCGAGGCGCTCCACGCGGTCGCAGCGCTCGCTCCCGCATCTGCAAGGCGCGGGGAGGGGGCGAAGCGCGGGCTGCCCTGGGCCGAGCCAAGCGGGACCTCCGGGCGGCGACGCTCTGGCCCGCGCTCGCTCGATGGTTTCCGCGCGGCCGCTTGGGCCCGCGCGGTCCAGTCACCAGGGGGCGCGCTGGCCGGCGCCGCGGAGCTCCGAGCTGCGCGGCCCGACTAGGGTCCGCCATATTGGATGCCGCAGCTGCGGCTGCCAGCGCTTCCTCCTCCGTCTTCGCTGTGCGCTGCTGGTTCCTGCGGCCCGAGCGGCGGGGAGGTGAAACAGGAGCCTGACGAAGGAAGAAGGAGGGGGTGGAGAGTGTAGGGGACGGGGCTAGAGGGCGGACGACCGAGATCGAGCGGGGCGGAGAAGAGAAGGAGCCGCGGGCCCAGCCCCTCCCCCGCCCGCTGCCGACCCGCCCCGGCAGCGCCTGTGTTCCCCAGACCGGCGCTCCGCCCGCTCTAGCGGCCATGCCGCGGCCTCGCTGCCCCTGAGGGAGTCCTTCCCTGCCAGTGCTTGCCCTTCCACGTCCCGGGTCGCAGCGGCCGGGTCTCCCGCCGGAGCCCCTCCTCGTGGCCGCGCCGCCGCCGCCCCCCGTCTCGCTCTCTCCACCCAGTGCAGTGGCCGCCGCCTCTTCCGCCGCCGGGCTCGGGGCCTCCGCACCGACAACATGGAGGCTGTGAAAACCTTCAATAGCGAGGTTGGTATTGCAGTCTAGCCTCCCCTCCTACCCACATCTCCCACCGCGACGAGGCCCGCGCGGGCAGGGTGGGTGCGGGCCTGCAAGGGTTTCCCAGGGTGAGGCGATTGGCGGCCTAGCTGTGTCGGGGGGGTGGGGGGGTTGGGGGAGGGGATGTTTCTCTGCCCCGCGCCCCTCCCCCGGGTCCGAGGGGAGGACTGGGGGAGGGCCGCCCCGGGGCGGAGGGAGGTTCCGGTGTCTCCAGCGCCCTGTTGAGTGGCTGAGGCTTTGGAGGGAAGGCCCCTTTGGGCCCTCCCCCGGAGGCTCCTGGCCGAGCTCTCCCGGTCAGTTCCGCCGAAGCCTGGCCCGCCCACCTCTTTCCGGGGCCGGCGGGATTTTAACTGCTCGCCGGACCTCACTGCCCAGACCTCTCCTTGGTCCTTAATGAGACCGGGACCGACGCGGGTAGATAGGAAAGGAAAGGAGCCTACAGGGGTGATGATCTATGGTCACGTTGTACGTACTGTTTGTATTTGAGACACTGTTGGCTAGGTAACGTGCCAACTAGGGACTTAATGCTAAGTGAATGGCTGATCAGAAGGCAAGGTTTTTCTGTGGTTTATAATACCTTCTCCCCTCTCTCATCATCGGGACATAGAGACAAATGATAGGGAAAGAGGTCTATGCTTCCAGAGGGGAAGATGCTGGGGAAACGTTTCCCACGAGCTCTTTCATGTGTAAAATCTAACACCAGAAAAGAAGCAGGTGTTCAGTTTTCTCTATTTAATTGAATTTACTAGTTTGAAAGGAGACAGGTTTCGATAAAGTATGTTAATTTTTAAAAACTCCGACTTAGGGGCGCCTGGGTGGTTCAGTTGGTTAAGCGACTGCTTTTGGCTCAGGTCATGATCCCGGAGACCCGGGATCGAGTCCCACATCGGGCTTCCTGCTCCGCGGGAAGCCTTCTTCCTCTCGCTCCCCCTGCTTGTGTTCCCTCTCTCACTGTGTTTTTCTCTGTCAAATAAATAAAATCTTAAAAAAAAAAAAACCAAAAAACTCCGACTTAAGTAGACCGTAGTGCAAACATTAAACATAACAAGTACCTATCTATCCGACCAGAATTATCTTTGTATGCCTTGGGAAAAAAATTAGTAATGTGATATTAACTAAAGTCGCATGAATTTTATGAACTTTTGGTGTGAAGTGCTAAGACTGTTCTATAGTATGATTAACAAAATCTTAAATATTCATCTCAAGATACCAGACATACCGCTGTGATAATCTGAACAGGACAGTACTTTTAAAAGCTGTTTCACAATTTTGTTTCTTTTATTTCTTCTTTCTGTCTTTTTTTTTTTAAGAATTGGTATTTGGGAAGCTTAGGAGAGGGCTAAAAGTTAGGTTGATATTCATGTGAGTTGGACTGTCCATATTAGAGTACATAGTGACACAGTTGTGTGAAGCAAACACTTTTTTGTAAACGATTTTCTTTTCTGGTGTTGGATTTTCTTTCTTTCTCTCTCTCTCTCTTTTTAAAGGTTTTATTTATTTATTTATTGATTGATTGATTGATTGATTTATTTATTGATTTATTGATTGATTGATTGGACAGAGAGAGCACAAGTAGGCAGAGAGGCAGGCAGAGAAAGAGGAGGAAGCAGGCTCTGGGATCTCCAGGACCCTGAGATCATGACCTGAGCCCAAGGCAGAGGCTTAACCCTCTGAGCCACCCAGGAGCCCCTTTCTCTTTTTTAACTACTTCTTGATATATAGTGCAATAGACTTGATATATAGTGCAATATAGACTTTTTAAAAATTTTATTTATGAATTTATGGCTGATAACTAGAAAATTTGGTTCTCCCAGTAATGTTTAATAGTGCTTAAATTCTAGAAGAAAATGTATTTAAAGGTACTGTATGTTCCAGTTCATTGTTAGTTTCACAACTGTGCAGGAAGGAAAACAGCTCTATGTAGCCTTTTTATTTGCTACATATAGTGGTACAACACTGTAGAATGTTAAGCTTTTAAAATTTTATATAAAAAAATCCTTAGTTCCACTGCAATTATTTGATCTTACACCCCTCCCCCCCTTTTTTTTAAGTTTATTTTTTTAGTAATCGCTGCACCCACTCTGGGCCTGGAATTCATGACCTGGAGATCAAGAGTTGCATGTTCTTCCCAGTTAGCCAGCCAAGTGCTCCTACCCCATATCTTTTTGATTGTCTCTCCTATTTGTCTAGGGGGTTCCTAATATATGTCCTCCCTCACTCCCAGCACTCCCTCCACCATGAAATTCTGAATAGGATCTCTCATGTGGTGGATAGAAGAAAGGTGTTACTACGCTATGGTTGTCACAATAGAGCACAGTGGAGTAGAAATGATATATTGATTTTCATTTTAGTATTTTCATTAAGGATAGGGGGCATAACATTTACACGGCTAGCTAGATATTTCACCTCTTTTCTCATCTGACCTTTGCAGGAATTTGAGGTTGGCAGTATCAGTTCCATTTTAGTGTATGTACCACTCTTTTCTTTCTCGCTATGGATTTCAAAGAACTTAGAAAAATTTTTAACTCCCTTATTTATTAACATGCTCAAACTTCACCATGTTTGATTCTGGATAATAATAGTAGCAATACAGTCACGGAGTTGGGGAAAGGTACTATATTCAAAGAAGATTCAGAAGAATATATTTTTTGTTTTAAACATAAAATAGATAATTTTTCTGATTTTGAATATAGCTTCTGTGAATGTAATGCATGCTGATATACGGATGTTGTTGCAAGTAAGCATATAATAGGGAATATTCAGTAGTGAATATTTTCCATTAAATCATGTATTACAGGGCACCTGGGTGGCTCAGTGAGTTAAAGCCTCTGCCTTCGGCTCAGGTCATGATCTCAGAGTCCTGGGATCGAGGCCCGCATGGGCTCTCTGCTCAGCAGGGAGCCTGCTTCCTCCTCTCTGCCTGCCTCTCTGCCTACTTGTGATCTCTCTGTCAAATAAATAAAAATCTTAAAAAAAAAAAAAAAAAATCATGTATAACAAAGTACAAAAATAAAGGAATTTTGAGTTACAGTAGTAGAAAAAATGTAATTTTAGCATGTTTACTTAGAGTGAATTTGGCTTTTAAAGGCCTCTTTAAAACATGAAATGGTTAGGCTTTATGGATTGCTAATTCTCAGGCTTTTAAAGACCATCTTCTCTTCTAGCATTGGCTTGCAAATAGGAACATGCCAGAGATATTAAAGTTAAGAATATAGTTGTTGCTTTTTAAGTTTTTATTTTTAAGTTATCTTTATACCCAACATGGGCCTTGAACTCAAAACCTGAGATTAGGAGTTGTATGCTCTACCAACTGAGCCAGCCAAGCACACTAAGTTAAGAATAATAGATCTTTAATTTGCAAATTTTCAGTCTGAAAATCCATGACCTTATGTAGGATATTTATGAGTCACGGTCAACATGTGCAGCTGCCCCCACTCCCACCTATCGTAATCTCAAAGGGGTCTGTGGCCTTTCCTTCCCTGTGTTCAAAGTCACTGTTGGAAGATCCTTTATTTTTATTTTATTTTATTTTATTTTAAAGATTTATTTATTTGAGAGAGAGAAACACAGCCAGGGGGAGTAAGAGAGGGAGAAGCAGGCTTCCCACAGAGCAGGGAGCCCCATGTGGGACTCGATCCTGGGTCTCCGGGATCATGACCTGAGCTGAAGGCAGTCACTTAACCAGCTGAGCCACCCAGGCGCCCCTGGAAGATCCTTTATGTGGTAAATTCCTCTTAGCATAAGTTCAATGAGGTTGAGGCCTGAGAATTGATATTTAAGTGCCCACTGTGCTAGTTTGGGAGAAAGTCAATTTTCCGTTAAGCATCATCATTGTGATGAGTTAATCCCATGAGTAGTGATGTCATTTCTGAAATGATGAAAGAAGGTTTGTCCAATTGGAATATAAGACTCTCTCTCTAGGAGTCTGTGCTTGACCTGAGCAGTTAACTCTAAAAGAATTAGTATCATTACAAGTGCCATAGTTGTAGCTGCTCTAAGATGGTGGCATATCCTTGTTATGATGGTTTAGAGTTTCCACTTGAGTGAAAAGGGTCTCATACTGTTGTGCTTAAATTATGTTTTTAGGACCCCAGTTGATTACTTGAATGCAGCAGTTTTATGTGAGTTGCATAACGTGCTCTGTCCTTAAGAATGCCACTGTGTGGTGGTCATTATGGTAAGATTATTATTTTTGGTTTGAGAAGAGGGAGAAGAAGAGCAATCTGACTCTTTCCTTAGAAAATTATAACTTAGTTGGAGAGGTCACTTTGATAATATAGGAACTCTTAAAACAATACATGGCAGGTAGAAGAATCTGTTATGCATTGGTTAGGCTTAGTAACCATCCTAGTAACCATCTCCTTCAGTTACTTAGTCAAAGTAACTGAAGGAGATGAATTTTACTTGTATATTGGATTCTTTTATTTTTTAAGGACTTAAAATAGCTTCAGTACCATTACTATACTTCAACAGGTTAACATTTCAGATAATCAAATATGAGTGATCAGCGCCCCTCTGCCCCAAGTTCTTTGTATAGCTTGTTGCAGTACTGTGTTCCCCTTCCCTGTCATGATCCCTTTCTGTTGCTGATCAGAAAAGGCTGAGTGGATAGCTAAAGGACCAGATATGTAGATGTGAGATGTATCAGGAAAGTTATCCCAATTTAAATATTGGGTTTACCTTGGTTCGTAAATTCTGAGATGATAGTACCTTTTATCATCTTTAGGATGCCTAAATTCTCAGTGGTTGTTTTTTGCTTTGTTCTTTCCCCTTAGGACTTCTCAGTTAGTCAGATAGCTTACTCTTTAAACTGGTCCAGGACGCAGACTTTCCAGAGTCCTGTTAACACCCATGACATTTTCTTCTCCCATGCCTTGTCTTTCACATCAAAAGTGAAATCCCATCTCTTCCTTACTCCATTTCCACTTTTGTTTCCAGAGTGTATGTTTGTCTAACTACGGGACTTTTATAGTCTTCCCAGAAGTATCTTGTAGTAATGGGTTGGTGAATAGTGGAAAATAATAAAAGCCTGTGAGTTTTTTTTATTTGTATGTTGTCCTTTTGTGGTTCAAGAAAGGGATTTTTTGTGCAGTAGCTATAAAACATTACATTTTTTTTTTGTTTCATTTTCACCTGTCAGGGAACTTTCTCCTTTTCCTTTCCTTAGCCTATCCTGTTTCAAATTTCCAATGGGTGTTTTGGTTAATTGTAGCCATCAAACTATCTTTTTCTGTTTCTACCTCGTGAAGCTCCCTTAAAGGTAGAGCATACTTAATGTTGGAAAAGAAGGAACCCTTCACTAGCCCCTCCCTGTGAGAATTTCTCAACCTCAGTACTATTGATATTTTGTTCTGAATAATTGTTTGCTATGAGGAGCTGTCCTGTGCATTATATGATGTTTAGCAGTAATCCTGGCCTCTACCCACAAGGTGCCACTATTGTGACAACCAGAAATGTCTTCAGATGTTATCAGATGTCCCGTGGGGAACAAAATAGACCTTGGTTTAGAATCACTGATTTAGCTCCCATTACATGGTCTTTAAAAAAAATTCTACTTTCCTTTCTAGTGATTACTGGAAGTAATATAGTAATAATAGTCTTTCCCACCAGACTGTTTCATGAGGACAGTGACTATATATTTTCATTGCTTCATATCTTCAGTACATAGCTCAGTACCTTAATACATACTGTGTGTCAAAGATTTCTTGAATGAATGAATGAATGGATGATGTACTTAGGATTGGAGGACTTGGACCAAGGTAGTTCACATTTCTTGACGTTTGGTTTTCTCTATGTAAAGTAAATGATTGATTTGAGTTTATATTAAGGTTCCCTGTTAGAAGATTTTTTGATTAAGTATAAAATTAATTTTGGGGAGGACTTAGTACATTTAAGGATTTTTTTGAAGCTCATTTTATGGCACTGTAGGAGTCTAGAAAATCAGGTATAAAATTTTAAATCAAAACTCTGATCTGTTTGTAATTTTTACTTATTAAGGAGGGAAGTATTCCATTTGAAGATTCCAGTTAGATTAAATCCATTCTAAGCTTCATTTTGGGTTATGCTATTCTCAGACTTTTTTTTTTCTTTATTGTTTTTCAGTGTAAATAAAAAGTTGTGTGTTTTTTTTCTTACAGTATTTAAAAAATTTAGAAAACTAGGATGATTGAGATTGATGATATGATTTTTGAGACTGCTTTGAGAGTGTTACAGTCTTAATCATTCAAGATAAATACAAAAAAAGTTTTTGGCTCTATCATTTTATTCTAGGCTAGCATTGAGTTTGTTACAGTAATTTTGATTGATATTTAGGGGACATCTGTATTCCCCAGTTTCCTAAGTAGTCATATTTTATGATCACTTGCTTTTTTTAGAAGTATAGTTGGCTTAGAATTAGTGATATTACTACTTGTATGTGGAATTTCAGATATCTCTTTCTAGGGCCAGTTTTCCTGTTATTGGACAACTTCTAATTCAAAATGGTATGAGAGAATGTAATCAACCTTGACCTTGAACACTGGCTGAGCTCCTGAACTCGAGTGAGCTCATTTTATCTGGTTTTGTTTTCTCAACATCTTTCTCTACTCCTCTCTCTCAGGATTGTGCCTCTACTCCTGCTTGTACAGACTGCTTTTCCAGCAGCATGGACACAAGAAGCATAGTAAGATGATTATAATGCACATAAGGCAGGCCCTTTGGAAAATACTAGGTTTAAATTGGTAGTGAAATGATGTCTTGATTATATGGTAGTAGTAACTGGGAAGCAGAATAAAGTTTGTCACTTCGAATGTATTAGTTATCTTAAAGAGAACATGTAGGAAATAGTTGAATTTCTTCATAAAAAGTAGGTTAACTTAAAAAAAGTTATTGTGCTTATTAGTGAACATAAATCATATATATACTCTGGTGGCATTTACTTGCATTCTGCTCCATGTAATTTTGCTCTGTTGTAGACGGAATATAACTTTACCTACTTAATGTGAATAAATTGCAAGCCTGTTAATGTGATGTTGGAAATAAAATGACATCTTATATTTTGAGGAAGTTCTTCAAACTATAAGATGACAGATCATTGACAGATAATGTTGTAGGGATGGAGAAACGAAAAAAGACTAAATCAAATGTTTGGTTTTCTAATTATAGAGGAGCAGATTTTGGTAGTGCTACTGTTAAGAGAAATAAATGCTGATGAGAAATGTTTCTGTACCCTGTAATTTCTTATCTTAGTTAATGCTATCTCAAGTTTGATGGTAAACGATGCATTTGTGCTTTGCTTTTAATTTTATGCATTTATTTGGTCTTCTGATTCTGCTTTACAAGAATTTCTGATACACCGTATTTGAAACCCAGGGAAGGATATGTAAATGCAATCTGGTATCTGCTGTAGGTCAGGAAGTATCTTCATAACTTTGGCATCACTAAGTCAGAATGGGAAATAAAAGATATTAATATTTTTTAAAGGTAGTTGTGGCTATTAAGTAGTTGTATGCCAGATTTGTTTTTAAAATACTTCTGCAGTTTATTATAATTTATATAGGTAGATTTGAAAGACTTAGGATTTCATTCTTTCATTCATTTGTTCATTCACTTAACCAATACTGAAGTGCTTATTATGTACTAGACATTTTTCTTTCTCCTGGTATACAGTGGTAAACAAGACAAGCAGGAAGCATACCCTCTTTTAGCTAATATTCTTGTCGTCTTTTTTTTTTTCTCGCACTTACCAGCTTTATGTGCAGGGAGTGCCCTCGCTGCGGAGTTTGTGAGGCTGTGCAGGCATTACTGACCGGGGTTGCTTTGCTGGGGATGGGCTGCTGCAGCCCTTCTCTACAGGCGCAGTTCAGCCTGCTCTTCTCTCAGCATTTTGCGTTGGAGTCTAGAAAGCTCATCTGCTATCCAAAATAGAGATTGAGCAAGGAGACTGACTTAAACAAGAATATGATTTTATGTTGTCAAGTATGGCAAAATAAGATGAGCTACCTTAAGTTTTATTTTATATCAAATTTTTTGTCCTGTATTTTAAAAAAAAAAACTTGTTTTGGAATCATAACTGTTGCTAAAAGATAACAGTTTTAAGAATGTTTCTTTTGTCAGTGAGATATTAATTAGTCTCCAGGTACAAATGACTTTTAAAAAAAGCTTTTCTTGGAGCCCACATCGGGCTCCCTGCTCGGTGGGAGGCCTGCTTCTCCCTCTCTCACTCCCCCTCCTCTCTAGCTGTGTCTCTCTGTCAAATAAATAAAATCTATTAAAAAAAAAAAGCTTAAGTGGTGACAAACCTTTATGAATTTGAAAGAATATTTTTATTTTTAAAATGAACTTTTGCTTAAGTACATGATAAAATTTGGTCTTTTTCTTATATTTACTTTTTAAATTTGGACTCCTCAGGGCTAATTTGAGTAGCATGTGAGTGAAAGATGAAACACTTTGGATCATGTATCTTATATTTTAGTGTGTAGAACTTGGGAAATGGTTTAAAGATCTTTTTTTTTTTTTTTTAAAGATTTTATTCATTTATTTGACAGAGAGAATCACAGCGATAGAGGGAATACAGACAAGGGGAGTGAGAGAGGGAGAAGAGAAGCGGCTTCCCGCCAAGTAGGGAGCCCGATGTGGGGCTCGATCCGAGGTCTCTGGGATCATGACCTGAGCCGAAGGCAGTTGCTTAACCAACTGAGCCACCCAGGTGCCCCTTAAAGATCTTTTTATACTGGCTCACAGCACCTAAAAGTTTTACTGGTACACTTGAAACTGATACAGTGGTCTGTCAGTTATATTTTAATTAAAAAAATAAGAAATAAGTTGACCAAATAGTAGTTAATGGCTTTTTAAAATTTAGTAAGATTCTTCCATTATAAAATTTTATGGTAAAAAAATAGGGGTATTTGAATTCATTGAAATATTTGAAGTATATGGATTAAAAAATATTGAATAAGTTAAAATTTTTACAAAGTAAAGCACATAGTGGATGTCTACTTTGTATAATAGCTTTCTGTGATGAAAAATGTCTGGCTTATGTATTTTTGAAATACTTTTTGTTTACCAAACACTGTTAAAAGGGAACTGCTTTATAATAGTATTTTATATTCTGACCTTCTTTTCCTCACTTGTCAAATTTCGGTGGAGTTTTAGGATAAGCTTGTGAGAAAAGTAGGATAGGTGCTACCCTCCTTTTACTGATTAGAAAATGGGCCACCACTGTGATTTTACCAATAAAATGCTACTTTTAAGTATTAGAGCTGAGACTCAAAGGGACCCCAGGTCTCAACCTCTGATTGTTTTCCTTACCCTTCTGTGTCAAGGAGAACTATCACTCATTTTTTCACAATTTCTTTTTACTGGCATAGTACTGTAATTATAAATTAGTTTCATTTTTTCACACTTTTGAACTTTAAAACTTCAGATTTTTAACGAAGTTATGAGAATTTTACACTTCATCCTGATTTCTCTACTTAATTATGTTAATTAACCATTTTTGCTTTTTTGTTCCCTCCATATAAACATGAACACATGCAAACTTTTTCTGACATTGTGATAGGAAATGCAATTCATGATGCCTTTTACTTTTACTTTTAAATGACTTTTCTACAATGATACTCTTACACATAGTCATAGTACATGATCAAAATCGGGAAATAAACATTGGTATGATGCAATTGTCTGCAGATGTTATTCAGATTTCATGATATCATTAATGTCCTTAATAGAGTAAATCCTACACCACAGTTTACATTCATTCATCTTGTCTCTTTTTAGTATCCTTTAATCTGAAATAGTTGGTTATAACTCTTTCTTTATCTTTTATGACCTTTGATGATGTTTAATAATAGGCCAGTTATTTTTAGAATTCTTTCAATATGGATTTGTCTTCTGTTGCTTCATGATTAGATTCAGGTTATGCGTTTTTGGCAAGAATACTCAAGAAGTGAGGGCACCTGGGTGGCTCAGTGGGTTAAAGCCTCTGCTTTCCGCTCAGGTCATGATCTCAGAGTCCTGGGATCCAGGCCTGCATCGGGCTGTCTGCTCAGCAGGAAGTCTGCTTCCTTCTCTCCCTCTGCCTACTTGTGATCTCTCTCTGTGTCAAATAAATAAATAAAATCTTTAAAAAAAATATTCGAGAAATGATACTGTGTACCCAGGAAGCCATATATAGACACGATGTCTATTTATCCCACTAATAGAGATGTTAACTTTTTTTTTTTTTTTTTGCAAGGTTTCTCCATTGTAAAGTTGCTACGTTTCTCTTTGTAACAAGTATCGTTCTGGGAGGTATTTTAAAACTTAAGCACATACCTTGTTGCTTACCAAACTTCGCCGGCTTAAGCATCCATTTAGTTCTTGCTGAAACAGTACTAGGTTGATTGCCAAAAGGTGATGTTCTTTGTCTATCATTTCTTTATTATTGGCATTCTGTAAGAGCTTTTCCTTGTCCCCATTTATGTATGTATGTAGGTATGCATATCAGTGTGAACTCATGGATGCTTTATTCATTGGGGGTTTTTGATGCAGATTGTCTCAGTTTTGACCAGTCAGCGCTACTTGAGGCTGTCTTTTGTGTCCTTTGGGTGTGCTCTTTATCTTTGGAGTGTCCTCTTACCTCTGTCGTAAGATAGTTCCATCCTAGGTTTGGAATCAGTCATTTCTCCAAGGAGCTCTGGTTTCTTCTTGTGGATATTTATTAATGGATTGAACTAGAATATATATGAGTACACATATATAATCTGCCTTTCTGAAAAGCCATGGGTTCACAATGATGTCTCTAATTCCATTCCAACAACTGTAGTGTTCATTCTAGCGCTTCCCCTCTCCAATTCTGTATGTGATTCCTTTCTCTGATAGTGAGAAAACTAGTTTCTGTTAGCCACAGTGTATTTGCATATTACCTGTTCAGACCTAAAACACAGAAAGTTAGTTTCAGAATTGCTAAACTTTCTGTCTCTGAAAAACAAACCCATTAACTAGAATTTAATACTTGTTTATAATTCGTTTTTTGTTTAAACTGACGGTATATAGTCAGAATGCTGTGTTCAAACATGGCTTGGTGAGTTTTCCCTTTTAACATAGTGCTGTTTATTTGAAATAAAGTTAGATTCATTATTCATTTTTTTCTGTTTGTATTCCATTTTGTTTTTTTCTTCATCCATTTTTGTTAAGGAAAACATTAAACATAAATTAGCTTTAATCTTCCCTTTTTATTAAAGCTTCAGCATTCATAACCACGTATGCCATAGTTAAATTTTTTTCTTAACATTTTTCAAATCAAAGAACAAGCCAAAATTCAGAAATTTAGTTATGGAGAAAGTTTTAGGTTAAAGATCTGTTTCTAATAGTGCAGATTGAATTCATAGGTGAAAGGAAGGCTGCAAAATTTCTATTCTCTTGTGACTGGAATCTCCACAGGGGGCAGTAATCAATTAGAGGAACAGATAGTAAATATTACAGGTTTTGTTAGCCACTTAAGGTCTCTTTCACATATTTTTGTTGGTCTTTCACAGTTCTTTTAGAATATAAAAAATGTTCTTGGCTTGAGAGCCTATGAAAATAGGCCATGGGCCATTTTTTGCTGGCTCCTGCTGCAAACTTTGAAGCATGAGAACTTTTTTTTTTTAAAGATTTTATTTATTAACAGAGAGAGAGAGAGAGATCACAAGTAGGCAGAGAGACAGGTAGAGAGAGAGGAGGAAGCAGGCTCCCTGCTGAGCAGAGAGCCCGACGTGGGCCTTGATCCCAGGATCCCAGGACCTGAGCCAAAGGCAGAGGCTTTAACCCACTGAGCCACCCAGGCACCTGAAACATGAGAACTTGATTAATAACATGCTGCTTATAAGTCAGAATTATAATTCAGCAAGAAAATATATTCCTTACAGGCTTTATAATGAGCTTACTTGAATGTCAAAAACAGAAACGATTTAAAACCTGCCTTAGTGAAAATAATTTATTCAAAAATTTGAGCACTTACCACCAAGTATAGACACTATTCTAGGCTCTAGAGATTTGTACAAAACAGATTCCAAAAGAAAAGACAACCCCACTCTGCTGAGCAGAGAGCCCCATGCGGGCCTCATTCCCAGGACCCTGAGATCAGGACCTGAGCCAAAGGCAGAGGATTTAACCCACTGAGCCACCCAGGCACCCCAGCTAGTCTTTTCTTTAAGACTTTAATGAATAATAGAAGGAGAATGATTCTTAAAATACTCTCCAAAGTTGAGGACTGTGGTGAAAGCAGTTCTTTATGTAGTTTTCCTTCAATAGGGAAAAAGTTGGCCCACCTGGGTGGCTCAGTTGGTTAAGTGTCTGCCTTCAGCTCAGTTTATGGTCCTATGGTCCTGGGATTGAGCCCTACATTGGGCCTCCTGTTCGGTGGGGAGCCTGCTTCTCCCTCTCCCTCTGCCTGCAGCTGCCCCTGCTTGCGCTTCCTTTCTCTGTCAAATAAATAAGTAAATAAAATCCCCCCTAAATAAATAAATAAATAAATAAAATCTTCAAAAAAAAAAAACAAGAAAAGGAAGCTTGTGCTTCCTTTCTCTGTCAAATAAATAAATAAAATCTTCCAAAAAAAAAAAAAAAGTCTCCTGATAGGGGTACTACTTGTTTATCTAATAAAAGGTCCAGAACTGTGTGCAGGTTGTCTATAGTGATTTTTATTCAGTATTGTCCCTGGCTAAATATTGAATAAAAACCATCAAATGAGTTTTTATTGTTTGTTTGTTGCAGAAAGGACTTCTGAGTAGTTTTTCTACAAGCTTCTTTTTTAAAAAATTTTTTTATTGTGCTATCTTATTCACCATAAAATACATCATTAGTTTTTGATTCAGTGTTCCAAGCAGCAAGGGCCTTTGTAAAATTCCTAATATTGAGATACTACTAACTGCTTTTGTACGGACTAATATATTTGGGGTTTTTTACACCCAAGAAAAGTGGTTTTTATTTGTATAGAAATTCCATTTACTGAGCAGAACTTCCCAGATTCTTGTCTCTATTCTGTCAGAGAACACACAGCTTTTTTAAGAAGCCTGTCTCTGCTTTGGTGGCAATTAGAAGAACAAGGGTTTTAACCAACTTAACTGAAGGGTATTGACATTTTAAAGGGTTGGCCAGAGGCTAGCATATTATTCTTTGTACAAAATTCACCAATTATTTACAAAATCAGAGGATTAAGATGGCTTAGGCCTCTTAGAGCTGTAATAGTTAAAGATTACAGATAATTCTGGGAGGCCTTCCTTTTATTTTGCTAGTCTTTCAAGATTGTTAGAGAACATTTGATTTTAATTGCAATGTTTTTATTGCCAGAATGTAATGATAGCCCCTGAAAGTTTTCATGTAATAGCAACTAGTGGTTGGAAAGAATGCTGCTGGGAAGTAGTTGCTGGTTGTTTGAGCTTTATTTTTTATGCATATTTGCCATCTATCAGGCATTATATTCTGGAGAATGGTTACCAGCATTACTTAGATACCTGTGTTCTTTTTCTCAGTGCTATACTCTTAGTAGGGGTGGGAATGGGAATGTTTTACCACAGAGAGTTAGAAGGTAGGGTAATGAATAGGAGGATACAAGAAGTAGTGATAATAGCCTGTATATGTAAGCTCTTCATGTATGTCATGTACACAGAATGAGGAAGGGGCTGTTACGTGAGGCAGAGGGTACAGATCATTTTCAAGGAAATGGTAACTTTGGGAAGGGGAAGGGGAAGGGATTGGGAGGAATGATGGAGAACTGGCCAAGGATCTTTTGATGAACACTGTGTAAGACTTCATTTTTAGTCAAAAGGGAATGAAAATTTTGAAGGTTTTAAAAATTGTGTTTTAGAAAAATGAGTAGTCTCTTTGGAGCAGGATGGGGCAATGAGGGGATGAGATTGGGGGAAGGGAGGTTAAATTAGCACAAAAAAGATGAGGGGCTCAACTAGGGTAATAATAGGGAGAAGAAGAAGGGATGAATGCAAGAGAAATTAATTAGAAATAGAGAGCTGGATATGAGGTTGAGGATGGTGCCAGGGCTTTGGTTGATGATGAGGTAAATTAATGGTGTGGTATTAATTACTAAGGTGGGCAAATCTGGAGGAGCAAAAACTTGAGAAAGATAATTTGGTGTGGGTTGGGTTGGAGTGGGATAATTTTTAATAACCCGGAATAAAAGATTGTTAGTATGGAAGAACTGAAGTACCCATATTTCAACCACCCACAGATAACGTACTTTTATTTTGCTGCATACAGTAGTAATTTTGTACATCTTGAAATTTTGGTGTCTATGGAACATCAAGGTGGGAGATAGCCAGCTGGATATATAGGCACCTAAGAATAGATAAAAGATGAGGATTTAGGGGCACCTGGGTGGCTCAGTTGGTTGGGCGACTGCCTTCAGCTCAGGTCATGTTCCTGGAGACCCGGGATCGAGCCCCACATGGGGCTCGGCTCTCTGCTCAGCCGGAAGCCTGCTTCTCCCTCTTTCACTCCCCCTGCTTGTGTTCCCTCTCGTGTGGTTTCTCTCTGTCAAATAAATAAATAAAGTCTTAAAAAAAAAAAAGATGAGGATTTAGGAGAGGGTATAGTTTTCTAGGCCGATGATACAGAGAAAGAAGAGAAGCAGGCTTGGACAAAATCTTGTAGATTCTTTTTGTTCCCCGTCGTTTTGTTTTTGTTTATTTTGTTTTTTAAGATAAGGTTTGACACTTTCTATTGTATTTGTGAATATGAGAACATTTAAAAAACAACTGGAATATTCTTGGTTTTAAATTCTGCTTATACAGTTGCTGTTGTATGCAATTAAAATTTAAGTTGTAAATGGAATGATCTATGAATAAAATTAAGGATTTACCTGTTGTTTGAGATGTTAGTATAATTTAACATTAGGCCTACACATATGATTCAGCATTTTATTAGCTCCTCCTAGTCACATAACTTTTTACCTTCATTTTGTCTATAATAATTTATTATGAACATGGAGTTGTGAATGTGAAGACTGTCATTTAGAAATAGAACCTGTATTTGAGAAATTTCAGCTAATGTGGTTTATGGGGATTTGTTATGGAGAGGCTTTACAAATGAATTGTTCTTTCTTATTTTCATTTTGGCCATTTCATTATTAATAGTACTTCTAAAATTAAAAAGAATGTAAAATTCATTATCATTTAATTCTAACGTTTTACGAAAGACATAGGAAGAACTGAAATGAAAAGAAGTTGGATTGTTTGGATCCCAGGGAAAATTTAAACCGAAGAGTTATTTTTATATATATGCCTGTTTGTTTTTATATATGGGTTTTGTTTTCTTGGTTGGAGAATCATTTCTCTTTGACTTTAGAATAAGGTGGTAAAGACCATTACAGTCATGTTATACATTTGTAACTATGTGCATAACTAAAGTGTGTGGTTCTGTGATTGGGTTTCTTATTTGCTTCCATGCTTAAACTCGATTTCCAGAAATTACAGATTTTAGACCTGCAAGAACTGTGATAGTGTATCATTTAACAGACTCATTTTGTAGATGAGGAATTAACACTGAGAGATGATGAAATTTGGTTAGTATAGTCACATAGCAACCAAGTTAAAGAAATTCCTGCTCTTTGTATCTGAGTTTAATGTTTTTATGTTTATGTTTTTAGTGACGTTTTGGTAGTATTTATGTGTGTTGGAGGTAGAGGAGGAGTAGAAATAGGGTATTCTTAGTGGGGTATTATTATTTCATGCTATACCTGGGTCAGGATAAGGAACAAATTACTATACATACTCCTGTTCTGACCATAAAATAAGGTACCATGGGGAAATGTGCATGCCCTGGCAAGGAAGTATTGTGCAGGAAAATCCCTCTCCCCCCCACCCCCTTAGCTGACAGTTTTCTAGCAATTTTGTCCTCTGAAAAGTGAAAAAAGCCCTTAAGTACAAAGTTCACATATCTTGTACCACCTTTGTGGAAGAGGAGTGCAGTTACTCTGGTTAGACTGTATCCTTGGCATGTTTCTAGCTTTCGCATTGTAGTAATAGTGGCTGCTTTGTAACTACTTCCTTTAGATTGTCCCAGACTGCTGCTTGCAGGGCTCCTGGTTCAGATGTTTTAAAGCATGGCACAGCTGCAAGGTCAGTATGGTTGCTGTCAAAGTAAGATGTGAGAGATTATAGGTGACAAGGAGATAGTTTTATCATTTATAAAATGGGATTACATAAGGTAACTTTAGGGTCTCTTAAATATTAACCGTAATGAACAAGTTTTCTGATTAATTTTTTTTTAAAGATTTTTGAGAGAGAGCCCAAGAAAGGGGGAGGTTCAGAAAGAGGGAGAGAGAGAAGCAGACCCCCAGAGCAGGGATCCTGACATGGGGCTCCATCCCAGGACCCTGGGATCATGACCTGAGCCAAAGATGGTTGCTTAATCAACTGAGCCACGCAAGTGCCCCAAGAAAGGTTGTTTGAAAGAAAAAAAGCTGCGGCTGAGAACACTCATTGTCATTGTGGCTATCTCTGTCCCCCGGGGAAAATACGTGCATTTTATATACTTTCATAATGGATAAAAATTAGATTATTAGTTAGAAAGTACTAGATATATTCACCTTTGGAGAAATATTCTCTAAGTTGGAGAAATTGTTGAACAAAACTTTTCAACACATGGTAACAAAATACTATGATATATTTGATAGATTTGGACGAATATTATTATCGGTCAACATTTATAAGAATTTCAGTGTTTCACTGAATCTAGCAAGAGTATCATATACTAGGAGTATAATTTTGCACTAGAATGTGTTAAGTATGTATTTACATAGATGCATGTACTTATTTACAGTGCTTATATATGTACACATAGATGTGTATAGGACATCCTGGAAGGCAGTTTCCCAGTCTAACAGTGGTTGGTTCTTTCTTTCAGATTATTTATTTATTTATTTGACAGAAACACAGCTAGAGAGGGAACACAAGCAGGGGGAGTGAGAGAGGGAGAAGCAGGCTTCCCGCCCAGTGGGGAGCCTGATATGGGGCTTGATCCCTGGTCTCCGGGATCATGACCTGTGCTGAAGGCAGTCACTTAACCAACTGAGCCACTCAGGCGCCCATAACAGTGGTCATTTCTTTTTTTAAAATTTATTTGACAGAGAGATCACAAGTAGGCAGAGAGGCAGGCAGAGAGAGAGAGAAAGAGGAGGAAGCAGGCTCCCTGCTGAGCAGAGAGCCCAATGCGGGCCTGGATCCCAGGACCCTGAGATCATGACCAGAGCCGAAGGCAGAGGCTTTAACCCACTGAGCCACCTAGGCGCCCGACAGTGGTCATTTCTTAAGAAAGCAGTAGGTGGATAGTGTGCAGTGAATGAGAGCTTTTAACATTTGGAATTTTTCACATTTATTACCATGTTACTTTTGTAGTACTTTCCCTCAAACTGAAGTAACTATGTTTCTTGGCTTCGGGAGAAAGATGGATTTGGTCTATTTTAATATTATTTGAATTAAATCTTTTAGAGAAAGTGATCTTCCTTGTTAAATTTGGAAGGCTCTTAAACCTTATTAAGGATTGCTTAAAATTCATTTTTAAAAGAATTTGTTTAGCTGTTATTTGGTCAGTGGATATATAAGCGTCATAATGTTTCGTCTTTTGATTAAAGTCTTTTGGTTATTAGTTAGATTGATGCTGTTAAAGGGTATGTCTCCATAGTCATCTACCATCTTACTCTGACCCAGATGTATATATGGTTGCCAGCTGGTGGGCTTTTTCGTTTTGTTTTTGGAAACAGTGTCTGGGTAGGCAGAAGAATTGGGTTTGAGATGTGGTTCTGTAGCTTATTACCAGTTTAAATTTAGTTAGGTTACTTATCCTAAGTTTATACATCTATAAAATGAGTACAGTAAATTTCAATCTCATTGGGCCATTCTGAAGGTAATAGTGATACAGCATTTATGATAGTACTTAATAATTGACAAAGTAGATGAAAGTAATCTTTTTTTTTCTTTCTCCTTTATCATGTTACTCTTCTCCCTTTTTAAAGTCTATTTGTTGCTCTTATTTCTGTAATGGTTTTACCCTAAGGCCTGGTAGGCTTTTGTTCTACCTATTCTCTCTCTGATACTTAGTCTTCAGTATTTATTCTTTATCTCTTCAGCTGTCTCTTCAAGAATGACTTATTTTTGCTTTTCTCTTCTGGGACTCAGTCTCATAAGTTTTTAGGTATTTTTGTGTCCATATGCACATGAAATTAATATTGTTATCACCTGAAACTAAATTTGCCTTTCTTCCACAAACTATTAGACTCTTCTACCTCCTCCCCGTCATTTTATATAAAAGGATATTTTAATTCTCGTCCTTGGGGACCATAAAGACTATACATGATTTGGAAATGAGACTGTGCCAAATAGTGGCCAAAGAAGAATAGTCTACTTTGTGTCTTATCTTTGGTCTGGTCACTCAGAAATACAATGTTACCAGCTATGAATCTTTTTTCCTTTTGCCTCCATTATTTTTTATCTGTGTATTCACCATGGTCTGCTTTCCCTTCACATAAATCCAGGACCTCTTTTTCACTTAACTGATAGGCCACATCTTTGAGGCCTGGTCAGGAAACTGATACTCTGTTCCATGTTGTCTTTTGACTGACATTACCCATTTGGTATATTTTCACTTTCATTAATTGCTAGAGTAAATACTGTGACAGGGTTTAAATATTGTCTCATGAGGAAGGTTGTGACCCACTTACACACGATTCAGAGATCTCTCAACAGCCAGGCTGCTAGCTGTTTCAGACTCACATCTTACAAACTGACGAAACACATGTAATCCAGGTCTTTGAAACATGCCTTCTGTTTGCTTTTTCTCTGGTCTAATCTTTGGTCTTCCTGGGTTCTCTAGCTCAGACCTAGCCTTCCTCTTTATGTCAACAGTAAAATCATATTCCCAAACACTCAAGACTTGAAAACTTGGAATTTTCCTAGGTTTCTCATTTACATCTTTCCGGTCTTGAAATCCAATGAGGTGTTTTTTGTTTTTTGTTTTTTTTTTTTAAATGTGTTTTGCATCCTTCTCTTTTATTCTCAGTATAAAATAATGAAAATAAAGTATTGAGACGTTAGTCCAGGTCCTCATCGCTTCCTCGTTTTGTTATAGTCAGTTTTGACTTGGCTTTTAATTTACTGTTCTCTCTTCTCTCGAGTTTATAGATTACTAATTTTTACTCAGTCTCTTCAAACAATTTTTTGCTTGAATCAGTTTATACTTTTAAAAACATTTTAGATTATCTTTGCCTTCAACTGTGCGGATTTCTTACCTATGGACTTAAACCTTTTAATATAAGATTGTTTTAGAAATAAAGTTATATGTATTTAGAAGTAAATATAAAAGTGTGCTTATCATATACATTGTGTATGTTCAACAGTATGAAATGGGGACATGTACGGTATATGTGAAGCCATGCATTATATATTCTCATCTATGTGTCTTTTTTTTTTGTTTTTTTTGTGTTTTTTTGGTACTCAGTGATTCTCCAGTAGAAAAGCACAGCATTCTGTTGAAATTCTAATGGATTCCCATTAGGAAATAGACAGTTTTGGGGTGCCTGGGTGGCTCAGTGGGGTAAAGCCTCTGCCTTTGGCTTGGGTCATGATCTCAGGGTCCTGGGATCGAACCTCCACATTGGGCTGTCTGCTTGGCAGGGGGCCTGCTTCCCCTTCTCTCTCTGCCTGCCTCTCTGCCTACCTGTGATCTATCTCTCTGTCAAATAAATAAATAAAAATCTTTAATAAAAATATTTTTAAAAAATTGCTAGTTTTGTAAAGAGAGATTTATTGATGACTGTGTTATGAGTGTAAGTATTGTGGAAGCGCAATCACAGCTTTAACAGGAATGCTCTTTTTTCAGTCAGCCCATTTCACTTCCGTTTTCTTTATTAAACCTTTTCTCTGTTAGCAACTGGATGTACATTTCATTTGTTTGTAGCATTTTTTATTCTGGTACTAAATAATGCCATGTGTTTTTGTTTCATGAGGCAAAATCCTCAGGTTCTTATGGATCCCCCAAATTTTAGATAGCACTTTAGTATATTATTCCTCTGTTGATGCAAAGGAGAATATGAAAGCAGAGAAACAAATACACACCTGAAATTAGTGTCTCTGCAGAATTACCTGTGATTATTACATCTTGGAGACCTTTGGGATCATTAGTGAATTGTCAAAGCTGACAATGGTAAATCCCAGAATGCTGAGAATCTACCATATTATAATAATGGTAGGTCACTACCCTCCCCATCTACCTCAGTAGCTAGTCAAGATTTTGTTTTGTTTTGCTTTCTGAAGGGCTTAATATTGTGCATATCTCCTGTAGGTAGTCAGTGAATGTTGGTTTGATTAGATTTAAATGATTGTTTAGCTTTGACCTCTTAATTGGTTGAATTGGCTTTGGTTTTTTCTCAGTTCTTTGTTTTTAGTTGATTATACCTTGATAATAAAACTTTATTGATCTGAATAAGAATATTGTGGGTGCTTATGATTAACCCTAAGAGTTAAAGAAAATTTGAAAATCATGTACAAGAATGATTATTGTACAACAGTATAAATGATACTGGGGATTATTTCAGAGTGAAGCATTCTGCTACTTTGAAAATTGACTATTGGCATAGAATTATAGGAACAAGGCTGCAAAGATGTTTCAAAGTTAAGTTCATGGGAGAAAAATGAAAGAAATGTATATCTTTACCCATAGCTTTCATATTCCATTTCTTGAGGAAAAATAGGTCTGTTGTATTCAAGTGAATTCAGATTATGAAGAAGTCTGATAAATTTATTTTGCCAGCTGGTACTTGGTTACCTGATTATCTTTGGAACCCAGTAAGCTACTTTATCAAAGTTTGAATCAGCATTTATTTGAATACCTAATATGTGCAGGGAACTGCTTTGGGCATTGTAGAGGATATGCATAAAAGGATACTAATATTGGTACCTATTTACTGAGGGTTCGCAATATGTGAGGTGTTTTCGAAAGTGGGTGGATGGATCAGATGGATAGCTAGGTAGGTAGGTAGAGAAATAGGCTACACAGAAAACAAATTATGACTGAATAATTTTACCTTGTGATGAGATTGCTATGAAGGTAATCAGCAGGGTGTGTAACAGTTGCAGGAGGATGTATATACATCACTAGTAGCAGGGTGTGATTTCAGATGTAAAAGTTAGTTCCCTTTTCCCATTTTTCTGATTACAACTAGGAAAAAAATCGAGTTTTGTACCACTGTGTCTTTTGTATATCTAGGTATTTGCTAATCGTCTTTTTTAAAAAAATGAACAAAGATTGCACTTTAGACTCAGCCTTTGACAGCAGTTATCCAGAGAAAATTTAATCATGCTTTATTCCTTATAATTAATTTTAGTATTATCTTCTACTTAAGATTGTGTGCTAGAGCAGTGTCTCAGAAAAACTTTACAACCCACAATAAGAAGTACAATTTGTACGGACGCTTGGGTGGCTCACTTGGTTAAGTGTCTGCCTTTGGCTTGGGTCATGATACCAGGGTTTTGGGAATCAAACCCCATATTGGGCTCCTTGCTCAATGGGGAGACTGTTTCTCCCCTCTTCTGCGTGCTCTGTCTGCCGCTCCGCCGGCTTGTGCTCTGTAACAAATAATAAAATCTTAAAAAAAAAAATTCTTTAAAAAAAAAAGAAATATAATTTGTGTCATGATCTAGTAGTTACCTGTGTAAATATAACAGGAACAGTATTATATTGTAGGATTTCACCCAAGGCTAGTCAGTGTGTACTTCATTATTTTCTATTTTTTTGTATTTTAATTGGGCTAGGATTACTTTGAAATAGTTTTCGTAGTGGATTAATTCAATTGTGGTTTGAAAAAAATTGCATGATACAGAGAAATGGGTGGATAATTTTATCTGTGCCTAATAAATTTCATTAAGTTGTTACAACAGGTGTTTTTCTGAACATTTTTCTTGGTCTTATTTTTGCATTTAATTCTTATATTTATAAAGTTGTATCATTGCAAATATTTTATATTTGTCATGTAACATATTAGAGATTTCCATAGTTCCACATTAGTTTTATTTGTCATGTAATGTATTAGAGATTTCCATAGTTCCACATTAGTAATGTATGTATCAGATTAACTTTTTGTTTCTTAGTATACCTCCCTCCTCCTTAGTATACCTTACACAATCTCTCTTCTTGGACATTTTTTAAACTGTTAAATGAAATGTTGATGTAAAAATTCCATGATTATGGCTTTTTGCTTCTTAATATATAAAGGTTGCTCATAATAATTTTATAGTTCTTGTATTGAGTACCATACTACCCTTTCCTTCCAGATATTGTATTTTTCAGTTCTAAAATTTCTAGTTGATTGTTTTTTGTAGTTTTCCTTTCTGTGATGAAAATTTCTGTTTTTTGCATTTATTGCAAGAATTTGCTCCTTTACCTTACTCTGAGAAACATTATGATTTATTTAGAAGTTTGTTTATAATTCCAGCATCAGCATCATCTTGGGGTTGACTTCTGTTTTCTTCTTTCACTTGAGCAGTGCGGACAGATCTCTTGGTGTGTGTGTGTGTGTGTGTGTGTGTCTGTGTGTGTGTTGGTATGTCAAGTAAGTTTGGCTTGTATACTGGACATTTTCAGTATTGTAGGATTTCATTAAAATTCTCTTAGGAATGTTGATTTGTTTTATTTAGCAGACGTTGATCTTGGTTAGGTTCAGGATGCATTGTCTTGCCTTTTTGTGGTAGTTGCGATGGCAGTTCACTTTCACAAGTATCTGTTTTTGCTGTTTTACGTCTGCCTAGCACATGTGCCAATCAGAAATTAGTGGTTTACATAAATTTTAGTTGTCAAAGCCTCTTTGCTGAATTTCTTTGGATTTGTTTCACATAGGCACAATTCCAGCATGAGCCCAAGACTTGTTAGTTCTTACACAGAATTAGGAGATCCTCTTCTCTGTGGGATTCCCATACTTTGTCTAGGTCCCATGCCATCCTTTTCTCTGTTCCTCTGGCCAAAAAGTCAGGTTTCTCTCCATTTTTAGCCTTTAGAGTCGAAGTGGTGAGGAAAAAAATGGGGATTTCTTACCATTTTTTGGATAGCAGGTAATAGGGTCCGTGTTCAAAGGAACAAGGCTGATACAAAAGCGAAGGTTAAGCAAAACTTTATTTCGCGCCAAGCATCAGAATTTTTCTAGCCAGCCAGAGTCATTTCTCAGGAGAGAAGTTGACAATGCCTAGTTTTCCAGGCTAGTTTTTATGGGGCAAACTCACAAACCAGAGTTAATTTGCATCTTCCTTGTCCCTGGAGGTTGGAGGTTGGGGCGGTACTGACTACGGGTGGCAGACCGGTAATCCTCAGTTTACATTCTTATAGGGTCTGGTGATTGAGGGTTATCTGATTGGGTGCCTCCCCCAACCTGGCTCGCCTTTGTTTTCCCGGGGGGGGGGGGGGCATTTGTTCATAACACCTGGAGCTGTTTTTCGGAGTAAATGGGATGGTGGCTTGGATTCCAAAACTGGACCTTAGAGCAAGAGCCTCTTTTCCTAGTTCTTCTGTCTGAAAAGTGCTATTCTTTGGGGCTTTTTAGGTGCTGGCAGCTACTCTCACATTACTTAGTGTAAAATCATTGGTCACGTTATTCTTTTAGAACATGCTTTTTCTTAATGTTGCTTTTAGTGTTGAATCTGCTACCGTTAACTCGTACTGTTTTCTGGTCACGTTCTGTTATGTCAAGTGCATCTGATTTTATGTTATGGTATCTAATATATTGTATCCCAACCCCAAAATAATACAAAATGTCCTGCTATATTAGGAAAGGAGAACTTTGTATATTAGAGAGTGACAAATTGTAGATATAGGGAACTGTAGATATAGGTTTTGACTTGTTTAAGTAAAATTTGTAGTAAAGTATATTGGTTTTCAGGTTATTTGTTTCACTGATGAAGTCATTTTATAGAGATGATTCTCCATCAATGAAGCAAGTATTTTATTTACTTTTTATTCCTATATGCAAAATACTGAATTTCTATTTTTGTTATTTAGGAAAACTAGAAAATTAAAAAAAATTTGACTTTGAATTATAAAAACAATTTTCAAAAAATATTTGCAAAAATTAAAAAAATCTATACAATCATTTACAGCTTTTCTATTGTATTAGTTTTCTGTTGCTTTATAGCACATTGTCACAAACTTAGACAGATTTATTTTATAAATTCTGTGGGTCACAACCCAAGCACAAATTGGCTGCCTTTGCAGATTGGCTCAGCTGGCTGAAATCAAGGTGTCAGTCATGCTGTGTGCTCTCATTTGAGACATGGATTTCTCTTCTAAGCTCATTTAGGTTGTTGACTGAATGCAGTTCCTTGCTGTTACAGGGCTGGGGTCCCTGTTTAGTTTGCTGGCGATAGGCTGGGGGTTGCTCTCAGTTCCTGCCAGCCACCTTCAGGTCTTGGTAGTCCTGTGGCCCCCTCACATAGCAGTGAGAGAGAGCTAGCTCTTTTGGTGTCTCTTCTTACAAGGACACTAATCCTGTTGAGTCAGAACTGCATTTTTAACAATCTCATTTAATTTTATACTTCCATGAAGTCTATTTCTAAATACAGTCACATTAGGGATTGGGGATTCAGTGTATGAATTTCGGAAGTATATACTGTGGAGGACCACTGCAGCAAGTAGAGTTAGAGCAAGTCTGTATTAAAATATAATTATTGTATTTTAGGTACAAAAGAGATTTTATTGGAAGCTCTTCCTTCTTACATCATGCTGGATCCCCCAAAGAGGAAAATGTTTAAGTTCTTAACACTTCAGTTCTTCTGATGATTAGTTTCACATATCTAAGCAGTATTTTGTAACTGTTTCTTGAATTGTCTTTTTTAGATATTTATTGGCTTTTAGCAAGAATTGATGAGATATTAGTTCACTTGTGAATCACTTGAGACATTAGTTCACTTGTGCTGCCCTTGCTGTCTTTAATACCTAAATTTTGAGTGATGGAACTCTGGAATTAGGACAAATTATTTTCCTCTGGGTGTATCTTCTGTGTTTACTGTGGCTTGTGATTCCTCTTTGTGACATCAATTACTAATCCTCTTAGTCATACTTCCCCCCCCCTTTTTTTTTTTTAATTTGTGACATCTTATCTGCTGATTTACTCCCTTCCCTATTCTGCTTAGATTTTGAGTTCTTTTTACCTTTTTAAAATTTCATTCCTTTATTGTCCTCCCAATAGGAGGAAGAGAAGAAAAATATCTGTAGTCAGCATGCTATCTTGATTGAAAGTATCAAGATTGTGTTTGTTCCAGTATCTTTTGTGATTTTTGATTTTCTGATTTTGGAGATTTGAGGGCTCCCAACTCTTCCTTTGTTCCTTTTTAATTTTATTTATTATTAGAGCACCAGAAGAAGGAGAAGGGAGCCCAACGGGGGGGCTGGATCCCAGGACCCTGTGATTATGACCTGAGCTGAAGACTTAACCAACTGAGCTCCTCAGGCACCCCCTACCTAGCACTTTCAAGGCAGTGGAGGACTGCAGTTAGGAAAAATGGATTGGGTTGATGACTGTTTTAGTTATCTTAGGTTCACGGAGGGGGTTATTTGCATTGATCATAGAACCACAAACTTGAAGGCTACCATTAACCTGTAAATGAGCAGGATTTTACCAAAATCTGATTGTTCTCTAGGGTATGTCAGATAATGAGTTCTTTATTGGGCTCTTAAGGTAATGATAGAATTCATGTAATACCTGTGTGCCCAAATTGGGAAAGGCGTTAACATTTTTGAAGCGAATTTGCTTTAAAATAAGATCATAAAGCACAACGTTTTAAGTTTTGGGTAATGAGTCACAGTGTGCAGAAGAGGGCAGAGGAGGAAAGTCATGAACGTACTTTACGGGGACCTGAGACTGCAGTGTTCATCCAAAAGCAAAAAAGAAGTGTACATTTCTAGGACTGAGAAATATTGCCCAAATTCAGGGTTGGCTTGCTTTTATAAATAAGTTCTGTTGGAACATACCTTTTCCATTCATGTGTGAATTGAATTGATCCTTGGTCCTTGGCTGCTTTCTTGCTACAGGGGTAGAGCTAAGTGGTGTGATAGAGACCATGGGACTTCTAGAGCTTAAAGTGCTTGGCTGTGCTGACTGACCCTTGGCCCAGTCAATAGCTGACAATTGACAAAATAAGTTTTTTGTTGGACTGGTCAGCAGCAACTAAGATATCTGAGTTTAGTTTAAAAAAAATTTCTCAAATCTTGATCCAAGTCACTAGAAAATGATTTGATTAGAAGTTGTTTTCATATCTAAAAAGTATACATTTGAGGGGTGGGCTCAGTGGGTTAAGCCTCTGCCTTCGGCTCAGGTCATGATCTCAGGGTCCTGGGATCGAGTCCCACATCAGGCTCTCTGCTCAGCAGGGAGCCTTCTTCCCCCTCTCCCCCTTTCTATTTGTGATCTCTCTCTCTGTCAAATAAGTAAATACTATCTTAAAAAAAAAAAAGAGGGGCGCCTGGGTGGCTCAGTTGGTTAAGTGACTGCCTTCGGCTCGGGTCATGATCCTGGAGACCCGGGATCGAGTCTCACATCGGGCTTCCTGCTCGGTGGGAAGCCTGCTTCTCCCTCTCTCACTCCCTCTGCTTCTGTTCCCTCTCTCGATGTGTTTCTCTCTGTCAAATAAATAAAATCTTTAGGAAAAAAAAAAAAGAATACATTTGATGTGGTGTGCCTGCTAGTTCCTGAGAGGAGTGAAAACATAAAGGAGTTTGACTGAAATGCTGGCTATTGTTTAGTGCCTTTGTTTTAAATCGGTAAGTCTTTTGAGTAGCCATAGGAAGGGGCAGGTCAGGACTGGGACTTCATTTCAGTCACTGAGGTAAAAGGAACCTGGAGAGTTTGTATAAATAAAGGGTTGTCAGATGAGATTAGATAATATTAGAACAAAGCATTTGAAGGGAAGAAGCTTAGATTTGGGAAGCAGAGTTTCCACACGGCAGGTTATCAGTCGCCTAGAAAAGTTAAAATTGTCTTAACTGAGGGAATAATTTGATGGAACAAATTCAGGAATCAGTAGCCATTTAAATTTTAGAAACCAAGATAGGAGGGAGGTAGGCCCAGGAAATAGATTGGTAGGATTAAAACCTATATTTTAGGCCTCTCCAACAAGCCTACCTACTTATTTATTCAAAAACCATGCCCTGAAACATCAGTGGGGGTATGTGAATGGCTTCAAATGGAATGAATAAAATACCCAGAGAATTAGATAACTTTATAGCACCTACATAGTGATTGTGTTAAATGGCAACATTTATAATAGTTCAGACAGGTAGAAGAGGGGAGAACTCACATTCTTTCTGCCTTCCAGCATGTGTTTGGATCAGAATTTGTGGACTTTGTTAAATGTGTTAATTATTTGAGCAAGTCTTATTTTTGAGAGGGGAAAATGGAATCAAAATTGCTCTGAGTGATTTGAGGGAGAGATAAGGGTTCAGGGATGGTATAAGAGTAGCAGAATATTTTAGGGCACCTGGGTGGCTCAGTCGGGTAAGCACCTGACTCTTGATTTTGGCTCAGGCTATGATCTCTGGGTCATGGGATCAAGCTTCATGTTGACTCCATACTCACTGACTCCATGTTCAGCAGGGAGTCTGCTTGAGATTCTCTCTCCCTCTGTCCCTCCCTCTACCTGCTCATGTGCTGTTTCACTCTTTCAAATAAATACATAATTTAAAAAAAAAAAAAAAAAAACCTGTACATGGGAAAACTTGGTATCTAGAGAGCCCAAAGTTAAAGTGCATGCAGCCCTGATCTTCTTACCCAAACATAGACATGGGAATCATCAGGGAAATGGAAAAAAGGGCCACAGAATAAACTTTTATTCTTCTCCAACATTTTCCAGTGTAAAACCGATCAAATTTTGAGAATTCAGGGAGAATTGCATTCCCAGTTTTTGGTGAGGAGTTGATATATTTAATTAGAATGAGGGTTGGAATGAAATTTGGCACTTCTAATGGCAGTGCTATAGCAGAATTATTATGAGCTGGGTAAGACAGGATTAATACTATGTATTGGGCATTCTGTCTTGTAGATCTAAAGATTAAATATTCTCTCTTGATACACATTGGATTACTTACAGAAGTTTTTAAAAAGCGTTGAATGCTCTGGCAGCATATTTCAGCACTATTTTCTTTTCTAAAATACTGTTACAGTGATGTCCTACAAGTCTCAACAAATGGTCTTAGAGGACTGAGTTTGATGTTGAGGATTGACTACTGGGGAATGTATAAGAACACTTAAATTTGGAGATAGAAATTAGGTAGGAGGGAGAAAAAAGAAAAGGGGCGCCTAGGTTAAGAGTCTGACTCTGATTTCGGCTGGAGTCATGAATTTCAAGGTTGTGTGGTGCCTCCTTGGGATTCTCTCCCTATCCACCGCCCCCGAAAGAAAGAAAGAAAGAAAAAAAGAGAGAGAGAGAATCGGAAAAGTGGATGATGACAAACTGTCTCTGCAGTCAGGTGCTCAGTTCACATTAGTTCATTTAAATGTATAATTTTATACTCCACCTACTTCAAAAAGAACTTTGAAACAGCTTATCAAAATTAGATACTGGTGAAAATACATTTTATATTTGGATACAGTAAAACTAATAGTTAAATATAGCAGAGAAGTAGATGTCAATAGACATTTGAGATTTATGTTCAGACAAGTAAAATAAACTTGAGCAAGCTCACTTAGAAGCCAAGGCAGTAGATGGGAGAAACATGTTAAATCATCTTTTTTTGATTAAAAAAGTAAGCACATGGAAACCAGCAGAGTTGTTCTGTTTCTGTATTCAAGGAGAATATACTTTGGGAATTCTTGCATAGGAGATTTTTTTTTTTTGGTTAAAGATAATTATTTCTTTAACAGACAGATAAAACACAGTGTTTTAGAGTCAGTCTTTCATCAGTCTTTGTAAGCTGAGAAATTAATATTAAATTTTAGTTAAGGCATTCATTGATGAGTTAGATGAAATGATCTGTGCCTATTTTCTGATGACCAGATTTATAAAGAAATGAGATTTTAGAGTCTCGAGTAATGGTTAGTTGGAAACATTTTAAGTGAGCCTTGGAAGAGTACTTAATTACTCGGTATTTCTCTCAGTATTACCTTAAATTTCTGTAGTACCGGCATTTAAAAAGGCAGGGGATCTCAGGTGAAAGCTGGCTTTTCAGGCTGTTGAAAATGTTTTATAAATCTGAATTATATTTCCCCTACCTCATCCCCTATCCCCCATCTCTCTCTCTCTCGCTCTCTCTCTCTCTCTCTCTCTCACACACACACACACACACACACACACAGAACAAACAAAGCTTTGGTCTGCTAGACTGAACTAATGCTTGATCGAAACTTCGGGGCTTTCTACACGAAATGAAAGTTATATAGTCAACTGTGGGAAAAGATGATGTATCTTCATTGCCCTAATATAAATTACTATAGAAGGGACTTGCAGGTAGCTGAGTGTTTGATGGATCCTTTAGTATTATTAATTTAAATGGAGAACGCCTATGGAGTAGGTTTTTTAATTTTAATTTAATTAAAATTAAGCTTTATTTTTGTGTGTTGTTTCTATAAAATGAATTATTTTGTGAATGAGAAACCTAAGCTTCAGAGGTTTAGCAGCTACAGTAAGATGACATAGTTGAATCCATACCCATGTCTTTCTGTGCAGAGCTTGTCCATTGCTGTGTCTTGTATGTCTTTATTTTAATTTATTCTTAAAAATTTTTTTAAAGATTTTATTTATTTCACAGAGAGAGAGAGAGATCACAAGTAGGCAGAGAGGCCGGCAGAGAGGGAGGAGGAAGCAGGCTCCCCACTGAGCAGAGAACCCGATGTGGGCCTCCATCCCAGGACCCTGAGATGAATGACCTGAGCCAAAGCCAGAGGCTTTAACCCACTGAGCCGCCCAGGCACCCATTTTAATTTATTCTTAACAAATACCTGTTTTCTCCCAGACCCTAAGGATACAGTTTGGAGAAAAGGAAAAAATCTAAACAACAACATGGTGTCTATCCTTAGAGCTTATTGGACGAAAGGGCATGAGCAGATCTCAGATGGGCAGCAGCCAGGGCCTACTGAGAAATTCTGGGAAATTGGCCTTTATTTTATACATACAGCTTGTTGTAAGCACTATAGAATGTGTTGATGTTATTTTGTACCTGGCAAGTAGACTGGCATACAGGTAGGAATTGAAGCCACAAGTGTATTAAAATTCCCTGTGAGTTTAGCAGAGGTAGCTTCATAAGTGTTACCTGATGGAATCTTGACCTAGTGGTTGGCAGTATCAACAGATGGGCACCTCTTTAGGAATTTAAAGGGAAGGGCATTTGTAGTTAATGCACAAATGATTTCAGTTTGAACAGCTCTTCTAGCATTAGCATCTTAATTGTATTAAATTAATTGATTAATTGTATTGAACTTGTATCTTCTGATATTTGGTGATGCTGTCACTCTTTGTGACAGTCCTTTTAAAAATCAAGTATTAGTTAAATGATCAGACAAGTAAATGTCAAAGTACTACGATGAGTGCTTCAAAGGTGGATGACAGTACAGTGAGAGTATGAAAGAGGAGATACTGATCTGGAGGGGAAGGTAGGGAAGGCTTTCCTTATTAGGTGTTGCTCAAAGTGAGATGATTGAGTACACATTAACTAGTGAGGAGACTGGTGAAGTTTTCAAGTAGAGGGAACAAGCCCATTTTCAACACTGTGCCATGAAACTGAAAACAAGATCATTGTGCCTGGAGCATAGGGCTCAGGAGGAGAGCATGGAGTGCTATGAGACTGGAAAGGTGGACCGGAGTTCCAGCTGTGTGTTTATCCAAAGCTTGGGAGTCCTTGACCTTTTTAAGGTGTTATTAGTCACCTGATCAGATTAATTTTTGAAAAGATAGACATTTACATCCATTTAGAGGTGTCCTCTGGGAAAGAGATGAAAGTGTTTGAGGTTGTGGTTGTGATGGTTGGAGGAGGAAGAGGAGAAAATACGGGGAAAACTGGGTAGAAATCAGTAGAATTCATTGATCGGTCATAAGGGGTGCCAGAGCAAAAGCTGTAGAGGGCTCCCTAAATTGCTAGTTCACTAACCAACACATTCTGTTTTAGTTACTTTTAAAGACTGTTCAGATTGTTTTTGCAAGGTCGAAATGGCCAAAGCTTAGTTTCCAGACTTGAAGTTAATGATACCTTAAAGCATTAAAGTTAAAATCTTATCATCGCTGAGTACAGTGCAGATTTTAATCAGTATTCATTTAAGCTTCATTTTTTCATTGCCTGATTCTCCCCCCCTTTAATTGTTTTCAAATCTTTAAGCAGTTTTATTATCCTTTACTTACATGAGAAATTTCAGAACAAAATTATTTTTTGGTGGAGATTACTGCTAAACCTAAATCCCTTGATTTCTAAAAAGTTTTGAGATATGCTTCATATACTACACAGTTACCAGTTTTAAGTATATAATTCAGTGGCATTTAGTGTGGTTCTACAGCCTTACCACAATCAATTTTAGAATATTCTTATCACTCCCCAAAAGAAATGTACTTATTAGTAGTTATTCGTCATGTCTTCCCAATTCCCCCAATTGTAGGCAGTCACAAATAGAATTGCCTTTTCTGAACATATCATATAAATGGAATCTTACAATCTTATAATGTCTTTTTGATATGGCTTTCTAAATTGAGCAGAATAATATTTTCCAGGTTCATCTATTTTGTAGCATGTGTCAGTACTTCATTCATATGTCAACTAATATTTTGAGTGATAGAGAACACATTTTGTTTATCCATTCATCATTTGATGAACATTTGGGTGGTTTCCACTTTTTAAGTGACTTTTTTTTTTTTTGAAGATGTTTTATTTATTTGACAGAGAGAAACACAGCCAGAGAGGGAACACAAGCAGTGGGAGTGAGAGAGGGAGAAGCAGGCTTCCTGCCAAGCAGGGAGCCCGATGCGGGACTCGATCCCGGGCCTCCGGGATCATGACCTGAGCCGAAGGCAGTCGCTTAACCAACTGAGCCACCCAGGCGCCCCATTAAGTGACTTTTTTTTTTTTTTTTTAATCCATTAAGTGACTTTTATAAATAATGTTGCAGTGATGATTTGTGTACAGGTTTTAATGTGAATATATATTTTCAACTCTTAAGTATATACCTGGGAGTGGAATTATTAGGTCATATTACATATTATTGTGTTTCACTTTTGAGGAACTGCCCAGCTGGTTTCCAGAGCTGCTGTACCATTTTACATACCCACTAGCAATGTATAAGGGTTCCAATTTTTCCGTGTCCTTGTTACACACTTGTTATCATCTGTCTTTTTGATTATAAACAAGTAAGTGTGAAATTGTAACTCATTGTGGTTTTGATTTGCATTTCCCTGAGGGCTAATGATGTTGAACTTGATTTTTAAAAGAAAGCAGCACTTTGATTTTATTGAGAATATAAAAATGGAAATGTTTGCTAATGTCATGCAGTTCTTAAGAGACCATTAGTTTTGCTGTATTTAAAATTTTTTCTTCTTCTTATCAGTTGTATTCCCTGAATGACTACAAACCACCCATTTCTAAAGCGAAAATGACCCAAATTACTAAGGCAGCCATCAAAGCTATTAAGGTGAGTAATAGATTTTACACTGTGTTTTCAGAAGAAAATACTATACTAATATTTTAGGGGATGGATAATTATTACCGGTTATACAGTTGACCATTGAACATCACAGATTTGATCTTTAGGGGTCTACTTGTATGTGAAGTTTTTTGGATAATTTCAGTGCATTACTGTGAATATATTTTTTCTTCCTTATGATTTTCTTAATAATGTATTTTCTCCAGCTTACTTTATTGTAAGAATACAGTATATAATATATATATTTAAATAGATAATATGTGTTAACTTATCAGTTTGGCTTCCAGTCAACAGTAGTTAATTTGGGGGGATTGTCAGAAGTTAAATGTGGATTTTCAGCTGTGCCCGGGATTGGTTGTTTAAGGGTCAACTGTGTATTTTCTTCCTCTTTGCAGAGTTAATACATGTTCATGGGGAAAAACAAAAATGAAAATTTATTATCACCTGTGAACTCTCCCATCTAGAGATAAACATTCAACACTTTTGATAAATATCCTTCCATGACTTTGAAGCTATCATTTTTCTTTACTTAGGCAAAATATTAGGTAGAGCCACATTGTAGAGAATGTCTTTGTTATTTGTCACACTGACTTTACAGAATCTTGGTAAAAGGTTTCTAAATAAAAATTAATTTTTTTCCTTATTTATTCTATTATAGATCTGAAAATGAGCCATTATGAAAAATAGTTGAACCTCATTGTATATAGGACGTTTAAGCTGTGGGAAGAGACTATAGGTCTTTAGCCATTGTTTGGATAAAGAGGTTTTGAACTAATCTATGTTGACTCATTGATACTTTCGAAAATCTCAGAGAAAATTTGGACTTTTCTGTAGAGAGAGAGATATATATGCACAATTTTGCATACAATTTCTTGACTTTAAGGACCTTTTTTGAAGTTCAGCTGTAGATACCTGTAAGTGGTTCTTGTCCACAAAGCTAAGGCTCCCTGCTTTAGTAGGGCTGTTAGAATCAAGAATGAATGAGTGCTTCTATTTAATTAAACAGGTTTTTAACCTGTTGATATTTGGTGATAATGTTTCCGTACTGTAAATAAGAACATCAGCCATAGCCAAAAGCACCAGTTATTTAAACAAATTGTCTTTGAATAATAGCATTATCTATTAGATTTAACAAATACCTTTTTACAGAAAGAATCATTGCTAGGAGAAAATTCTGATAGTTGGTTTTTCAGTGTTCTGGTGCCCAAAGCTTAGTTGTCAGACATGCAGTTAATTTCCTATGACATTATAGTTAAAGTCCCTGCATTTATATTCAGAAAATCAAAGAGGTGATCAGTGGAAAGGACAGTGACCAGTAAGCATTTAAGCAAGTGAATTCTTAAGAAAAGTCAATTTTCAGGTGTCTGATAGACTCAGTATAGAGTGTTTAGTCTTTTGTGCTTTCTTTACCCTATTTTACATTGTGATCGGATTTTTACGATGATTCTGAGAGTGTGCAGACATGTATATTACCATTTTTAGTCTGTGAATATAATTGATTTTATATAACTTGAGAATACTTCTAAAAATTTCTTTTCATTATAGTTGAAACATGGTATTCAGGATTTAGGTGTACGTTAGTGATTCAACATCTCTACTCACAGCTATCATCTGTCACCATATGTTGCTATTACAGTATCATTGATTATTTTCCCTATGCTGTGCCTTTTGTTCCCATGACCTGTTTATTTCATAACTGGAAGCCGGTATCTCCTTCCCTTCATCTATTTTGCCCATCTCTCCATCCCCCTCTTCCCTCTGAGCAGAATATTTTCTAATTAAAATGCTTCGTAAGGTATTGGCAGCAACATTATTCCTATTTTCAGATGTGGAAAGGGTCTAAGAGAAAATAAGTAATTTGCAGTAGTCAGAATAAATACAGCTAGATTTGAATTGAAGTTTCTCTGAATCAAGAACCTAAGCATTGTGATATAGTGTACTATTTTGATTATATTTACTGCTTTAAATTTTTTAATTTTGAAAATTCAGAGGTTGCAGAATATTACAATGAGCAACTCATAGTCTTCCCTTAGATTTGCCAGTTAACATTTTGCTACATTTGGTTTATTTTCTACACACACACACATTTTTTGGCTGAATCATTTGAGAGTTAGATTCAGATTTCATTCATAATAGCCCTTAGTCGCTAGATACTTGAATTTGAATCTCCTAAGAAGAAAGATATTTCCTAAGTAACTATATTGTACACTGATTACATGCAGGAAATTTCAGGATCCAGTAAGATCATATATTACATTAATTTTTCTGTCACCCAGCCTTACTCAGCCTTTGTTTTATTATTCATGTCACTGATAGTTTTGAAGAGTTCATACCAATTGTTTTGCAATACTGTACTGTTTTAAACTGCATTTAGCACATGTGTCAATTGAGATTTGAGCTGTCTTTTAAAATCAGATTTAAGTGATACTGTGTTTTATTAGATTGAGGTAAGTCACTGATTTTTTTCCCTTTTAATCAGTGTTTAGAGACATGATTATTTTAATAGGTGCTTGTTAACTTTGCACACTGTCAGCAGAATCTCAGAAAATACCTGTTGGGGAAGAAGGCCTATGTAAATTGAAAAAGTTTGAATTAAAGTTTAGTGAGCAGTTTTACCTAGAACTTCATGTAGTAAAGTAGCTAGAAGCAAAAAGCACTGTCACGATGTTTTCCAGAAGAATTTACTTAATAAAAATCACTCAGTGTGTAATTAATATTTTGTATGTTGTTTTAAAACGTTTAAGGTAGTGCTTACTTTTAAGTAGTTGTTTTGGCTTTTTTATTTAAGTGACTTATACTGTTGAGTAAACTATTCCTTTAGACTATAAAATTTTAGCCAAGCTTAAACTTGTACATTTTGCTTGGTGACTATGAGTAATGAGGTTTCCTTTCTTTTTGCTTTTTTGGATTTCATGATGCAATTCAAAGGAATGTTCATGTGTCTCTTCACTCTAAGGAGATATCCCTTAAAAGTATAATTCCTTAAAAGTATAATTCCTGAGATCAAAAGTACAAATAGAAGCACAATTCAAGTTTTTTAAACAGATAAGCTAATTATGCAGTTGTCATTAAGGTATTATAACTTGGGGTGCCTGGGTGACCCGACTGCCTTTGGCTCAGGTCATAATCCTGGAGTTCTAGGATTGAGCCCTGCATCGGGCTCCCTGCTTGACGGGAGGCCTGTTTCTCCCTCTCTCATTCCCCCTGCTTGTGTTCCCTCTCTAGCTGTGTTTCTCTGTCAAATAAATAAAGTCTTTAAAAAAAAAAAGGTATTAAGCACATTATTAAGTACAAATTTTAGGTATCTTTTGTGTAATCTATAATTTTTTTAATCTATAATTTCTTATTCCTTTTTAGGTTTATTCATAGTGTTGTTTCTAAAACTTAGATCTAGTTTTCTTATAATTGATAGTAGTCCATTACTCATTTTTAATATGTATGTTCACTCCTGCTGATTTGTTTTGACTGATCTATGAGAACTTTATACATCTCTGCATCTTATTATATATACTTGTTTCACTTTCCAAGAGAAACAAGAGATAATGAAGTTGAAAACAAGTCCCTTGCATGTTTATTCATGCTATTTGTTGAGTTATTTGATATTTCTAGTATTACCTTAATTTAATGATACCATTGGCAATCTTTTCCTTCCGTGAAAGTAAGAATATACATCTGCCAGTGTGCTTATTACAAGTACTTTGCTGTCATCATAACAGTTTGTGGAAGTCTGGTTTTATAAGGACTAGATCATATTCTTCTGTGTCTCATAACACACTTTGAATATACAGTTGGCCCATAAACATCATGGGGGTTGGGTGCTAATTCCTCACGGAGTCAAGAATCTAAGTGTAACTTTGGACTCCCCTAAAACTTAGCTACTGATAGCCTGCTGTTGCCCAGAAACCTTACCTGTAACATGAGGAGTTGATTAACATCTAACTTGTATGTTATATGTGTTATATACAGTATTCTTACAATCAGGTAAGTCAAAGAAAGTAATGTCATTAATATCAAAAGGAAGGGAAAATACGTTTACAGTACTATACTGGGCTTATAAAAAAAAAAATCAGCATGTAAGTGGACCTGCAGAGTTCTGTGTTCAGGGGTCAGTTGTACTGACTGTGTATGCACTTTTGCTTATGAAGGTGAGTGACATGCTTGTCTCAAAATTCATGATTAAAATTCATTGTTTTGATAGACCTTTGAAACTGTTAAACCTATGTTGAACAGAAAAATTCCTATCTAATTGAAATGATTTTAAAACCACACTTCATGTTTTTTTTTTTTTAGTTCTATAAACATGTGGTACAGAGTGTTGAGAAATTCATTCAGAAAGTAAGTATATAATTTTCAATATATATGCTAAATGTATTATAATTATAGGTTAATGCCTTGTGCTCTGTTCTTTTAAATCAAATACTTAAGTTTAGATTGGTTTTTTTTTTGACTGCTCAAAAGTGATTTCATTTATTTTATTTTCTAATTAAGAAGTAAGGGTGCCCGGGTCACTCAATTGAAAAAGGGTCTGACTCTTGATCTTAGCTTAGATCTTGATCTCAGGAGTTCAAGCCCCCTGCATTGGGCTCCACCAGGATGGAGCCTACTTTGAATAACTAAATAAATGAATGAGTGAAGGAAGGAGGGAAATAAGGAAGGAAGGAAGGAAAGAAAGGAAAGGAAAGTAAGCTTTTTAGATAATTCTAAAAACAATAGCTTTCATTCACATTCCTATTAATTTGTAGTTCCATAGTGAGCATCTGTCCCTTGAAAAAAAATGGTGCATATATGATTGATTTTAAATAAAATTATAAATGTGTCAGTTCTTGTAGAAAGAATTTCAAGTAGAATGCCTAGAGAGCAGCTCTTCGTTTAGATAATGTGTGGATAAGACATCGCCTACCAGCTATTTTCTTATGCTGATTCACTTTGTCTCATCCATTAAGATGTTACACATCTCAACATCTTATTTTATAGACCTGAAGTTCCATTTTCTAGAGTAAGAAGAGGGTGATGAAGTTGAAAACAGCTGTCTTTTACACATTTAGTAATACTTTTTGTAAGCAGAGTCCAAGGTGACTAGATTATAGTTTTTTGTCCTCCTGGTGATTAATGTCCTGTTCATGTCACATTTTTTGGCAGGAGTGCATAGGGCTTAAAACTTATGAAATGATACTATATTTGTACTTTACTATAATTGCATTTAGGTTTTGTACTCTGCCCATGTTCATGTCCCTAGTTGTAACCAGTACCAGTTTGAGAATCAGTGGTATATAACATTTAAGGATTCGGGAAGATTGCAATGTTTCTTAAAAATAGTTGACGAGAAGGGTATGTGAATCAAAGTGAGGTGACTGTGCCAAGTAGATAACCGTGAGTAAATCGGTGAACCTTTATGTGATTCAGCTTTTTTCTAAAGTTTTGGTTTATCAGTACTTAGAGTATTAGTAACACATATTTTGAGTTGAACAACTAGTGAATTGAGGCTGAGATGCAAAATAAAAATAAAATAATAAGTATGCTGTTTTAGGTAAATCACAGTATTAAATAGATATGTTGGTGCTTGGAAAATTTCATTGTTCTAAAGCTTTTAAAAGTTGTTTTAAAAAGTTACGAATGGGAGCGCCTGGGTTGATCAGTTGGTTAAGCGACTGCCTTGGGCTCAGGTCATGATCCCGGAGACCCGGGATCAAGCCCCACATCGCGCTGTCTGCTTCTCCCTCTCTCGCTCCCCCTGCTTGTGTTCCCTCTCTGGCTGTGTTTCTGTCTGTCAAATAAATAAAATCTTAAAAAAAAAAAAAAGTTACGAATGACTGAAGGAGTGCATCTTAAACTTTTTGTGCATTGGAGTTGCACAGGGATCTTGTTAAAATTCAGATTCTGAATTCACTAAGTGTGGCAGGGGGCTGAGAGTCTGCATTACTACCTGTTCCTGGGTGATACTTTTGCTGTTAGTTTAGAAACCACAATTGGAATAGTAAAGGTTTAAGGGATAGCATGAATTTACAGGTAAATGGTTTTTGACTGATTATTCGATACAGAGCAGGGATACCTTCAATAAGATATCTCAGAATCTTAGACCTTAGGTGAACAAAATTATCTCCATTGTGAGAAACTTGTAGAATCAGTCTGGAAAAGCAAGTCAATATGGGGGGTGGGGTTGAAGTTAGGAAAAGAGTGAAATTTAATCTCTCTTTACAGAACATTGCAAGGTATAACATTCCACATAGAAATAAGAAACTTGGGGGTGCCTGGGTGGCTCAGTTGGTTAAGCAACTGCTTTCGGCTCAGGTCATGATTCTGGAGACCCAGGATCGATCCCCGTGTCAGGCTTCCTGCTTGGCGGGAAGCCTGCTTTTCCCTCTCTCAGTCCCCCTGCTTGTGTTCCCTCTCTAGCTGTGTTTCTCTCTGTCAAATAAATAAATAAAATCTTAAAAAAAAAAAAAAAGAAATAAGAAACCTTTTGAGAGGAGAAGAGGAGAAGCCTCATGCATACAGTATGTTCAGCTTGGAACTGTTCAAATATAGTCATTATACAAAGTGCTCCAAGAGCCACATTTTTTTTTTTTTTAAGAGCCACATTTTAAAAGAGTTCTTAGTAGAAACAGCAGGACTAACTTAAGCCAGAGTACAAACAACTTTATGCCTCTGCAATGCAGTCTGAAAGTTAGAAGTCCTAGGAATGCCATCCTCCATTTAGAATGCATAACCTTCAGAGGTGACTTCTGGCACAATATTTTGATCTTTCTCTTTAGAGAAATAATTCTCAATCAAGTTTAGTGAAGCTTTGTATGGAGACTCATTCTCATGGTTTTACAGAGCTTCAGTTTTGTCCAGCCTTCCATGGTCTTCACCCATTATACTGAGTTTCTGTTTCACCTAGTTTTTCCACAGCCTGAAAGATGTTTGAGATTGTATCTTTCATAGTTAAGAGGATTATCAATAATTCCATTGTATCATAGTGAATGAGGTAAACAATCTGTACAACTCTTCCGTCACTTGTATAGTTCATCACACCCCAGACAGCTTACTTTTGTATCTTGAAGTCTGCCTTAGAGGGGTACCTGGCTGGCTCAGTCAGTAGAGCATGAAACTTTTGGTCTTAAAGCTTGACTTAGAATCAAAGAGGAATGACATTGCCAGTCAGTGTCTGGGCAAAAATTTAAATACTTTACCCCTACCCTGTTTTGTTTTGTTTTGTTTTGTTTTGTTTTGTTCTTCTCTTCTCTTCTCTTCTCTTCTCTTCTCTTCTCTTCTCTTCTCTTCTCTTCTCTTCTCTTCTTTCTTTTCTTTTCAAGATTTTATTTATTTATTTGACAGAGAGATAGATCACAAGTAGGAAGAGAGGCAGGCAGAGAGAGAGGAGGAAGGCTTCCTGCTGAGCAGAGAGCCTGATGTGGGCCTTGATCCCAGGACCCTGAGATCATGACCTGAGCGGAAGGCAGAAGAGGCTTTAACCCACTGAGCTACCCAGGTGCCCCCCTACCCTGTTTAAAGCAAAAATTTGGCAGTGGGTTAGTGTAATGGTAAATTGAGTTGTGTGTGCACTGTGTGTGTGTGTGTGTGTGTGTACATTTTAAAGTTACTTTGTGATAATTGTAGGTTCATCTGTCATTTAATCAATAGAATATGATACTTGCATTAGATTACAGTAAAGAGAGATCCCATATACTGTTCACCCAGATTTCCTCCAATGGCAATGTCTTGATAATGAAAGTACTACAACCAGGACGTTCATACAGTCCACCAAACTTAGATTTTGCCAGTTACGGGCAGTCATTTGTGTGTATATATATTTAGTTCTGTGCAATTTAATTACATGTATTGATTCATAAAACCACCACTGGAGTCAAGATATAGAATAGTTCAACACCCCAAGGAGCCATCATGTTCCTTCCCTTTTTTATAGATCCATATTCCTCCCCCCACTCCTAACTCCTGGGGGGCATTAGTCTGTCTCTAATTTTGCCATTTCAAGAATGTTGTGTAAATAAAGCCTTTTGAAATTGGCTTGTTTTGCTCAGTATAACTTTATTTCGATCCATCCAAATTGTGCATGTGTCTAATGGCTCCTTCATTATTAAGTAACATTCCATGAGTATGGGCATACCACAGTTTGTCTAGCCATTCACCCATTGAAAGTCATCTGAATCATTTCCATTGGGGGGGGGGCTTTTATTAATAAAGCTGCTAGGAACATTTGTGGCCTTTTGTGTGAATATAATTTTTCATTTCTCTGGGAAAGTAAGTGCATATTTTGTTTTGTAAGAAACTGACACTCTTTTCTAGAATGGCTGTACCATTTTACATTCCCACCATGATTGATCCAGTTTCCACATTCTTGCCATTTGGTGGTACCACTGTTTTTTTCTTTTAGCTATTCTGATAACTGTATAGTAATGTCTCCTTGTAGTTTAATTTGCATTTACCTAATGGCTGATGATGTTGAACAGGCTTCCACATGCTGCTTTTTTTTTTCCACCCCCCACATGCTTCTTTGGCATCTTCAGTGAAATATCTCTTCTTATTTTTGTTCATTTTCTAATTGGATGGTTTTTTGCTGTCAAGTTTTCAGAGTTCCGAATAATATTCTAGATGTAAATCCTTTATCAGATGGTTTGTAAATTTTTTTTTCTTAGTTGGTAGCTTGTCCTTTCATTCTCTCAACACGAGATCCAAGGTCTTTTGCAGAAAAAAGATTTTTTTTTAGTTTTGATGAGGTTCCAGATTGTATATAATTTCTTTTAATATCAGAGGGAACCTTTTTTCTCCCCTCTTTCCCTCTTTCCCATTCTTACTGGAACTTTGCTATGGAGCGGAAGGGAGACAGATAAAATGCTAGTAAAAATGTTGCAGTACTGGTTGTGGTAGGGAACCAGAAGCCCACTCCATCTATTTTAGTTTCTGTCCCACAGCCCTTGACACTCTTGCATAGATTCTTTGTTTCTGTGGAACCTAATTTGTAAACCCCTGAATTAGAGTATTATTTTTAGTAGGAAATACTGTAAATTTATGAAAGTCCGTTTGTCATGTGCATTATATGTAGTCAATTGAGAAGTCTAAGAAAAGTGTGAAGTATTATTTAATGATGTTGACTTGTAATTTTGGTTATCCTCTAGTCCCAGAACACCACATACTAGCTTGTCTGTAGTTTTTCTTCGCCCATCATAGACAAATAGTGCAAGGAGAAGAGAAGTATGGCAGCATTTGATAATGTGTTATTTGAGAATCTGTGTTTAGCATGAGAGATTCATAGAGGAATGAATGAGAGTAATAAATGAAAAGATAAATTAATAATGGAAGATGACTTCCAAGAAAAATTGCTTGAAAGGTTACTCTGGCTTCTTGCCTCTGGTGTGGGGTACACAAAGATTTGGGCTTTTAGCCACACATAGTTTAAAAACAGTTAATTTTCAGATTCTTAGGTGCTTTTTTACTAAACTCCTCTGCTCTGGTATATTTTAGATCAGTTCTTCATCTCCTACATCTTAAATTTACATTTTAAATATATCTTGAGCTTATCATTGTTAGGTATTAAGAGAATGTGATAGGCAATTTTGCCTATTGTGATTTATTTAAGAACTCAAGGAAGTTCATATAAACGTTTCTTTTTATATGAAATGTTTGTACACCTTACAGAAAAGTGCAGAAAACATAATATGTGTAGCTCAATATTTTAAAGTTACCTGTATAACTACCACTCAGTGCAAGATGTGGAACTTGACTAAAGTCCCCAAGTACCTCTTCCTGATCATATCCCTCCCCAAGTAACACACAGTCTGAATTCTATGCTGGTAGTATTCTTGTTTGGCATAGTATTACTCTCTTAAATCTGAATTCTTAAACAAAGCAGTTTAACCTGCTTTTCATTTTTGCATAAATGGAATCCTGTGTTACATATTCTTTAGTGTACAGTTGTTTTTATTCAGTGTTGTATGTTTAGAATTCATCCCTGTTGGTTTTAACAGTATTTGTTTCTTTTCATTGGTATATATTCCATTATGTGAATAACTGTTGCATTTCTGTTGACAGACATTGATTGTGTGTGTGTTTGTATGTTTTCCTGTTTTTGTAGTTATGAACAATATAGTGCTGAGAACACACTTTCATATTTATTCTGGTGTGGTTTATATTTCTGTGGAGTGGAATTGCTGGGTAGTAGGGTATGTATTTCTTCAACTTGAGTAGATGACATCAAATTAATTTCGTAATGGTTGTACTAAGTCATACCTCCACTCTCACTCAGTGTGTGTTTGTGTTGCTCCCATCTTTACCCACATTTAATATTACTAATAATATAAATTAATAATTAAATTAATATAAATTCTTGTAATCTAATGAGTGTTAATTAAAGATTATTTTAAAAAAATACTACCCTCATACACCTTTACATAAGGAGTTAAATTCCAACCAGCATTATGTCTTATTTGTCAGAATGTTTTTTAGACTCTTAGGAACTCATCAAATGGAATGAATTTCTGTAGTCAAAGAGTAAAACATTCTTTTATCAAGCCAAAAAATATTAGGTTATTTGTAAACTATTACTATTTTTCTTCAGATTTAGTATTATCACATCAAGGTTAATCTGAAATATTTTACTAAGCTGTATTTTAAGTTTGGATGTGTTTAGATTTGTTTCATGAGGAACTGGAATAATACATTTTTTTTTCTTGCTTGTCATCTCTCTTCTATAGTTATGCAGTGCATTGCTACTTTATGTCAGTGAAGTATCTAAGCCCTGTCCATCTCTTGCTTCCTTGTTTGGGTGATCATGACCCTCTAAGTGTAAAGAGGAAAGGAATTAGTGATTCCCTATTATACCTTCCAGCTTCACACTTTCAGGAAAACTTGAATCATCAGAAGTCTCAAAAACAACACAAAAGTAGTATGTTTGCCATCTTAAAAGAAAATACCACTTAGTCTTTCCACTTACTTTGTATCTCTAAAAGTTCTGTAGTTAAATGCTATTTCCTTAAATAACACAGATAGGTTCAGAGTTAGCAGTGAAGATCTCATAGGCTCAATTAAGAGTATTGTGTATATTTAGTTCTTGATGAACCTTCTTCCCAATCTGTATACCTTTTACTTCCTTTTCTTGTCTTGTTGTATTATCTGGGACTTCCAGTATGATGCTGAAAAGCAGTGGTGAGAGGGGGCATCCATTCCTTGTTGTCGGCCATACTTAGTGAGAAAACTTTGTTTGTCACCAGTGAGTATGATGTTAGGATTTTTTTTTTTAGAGAGCCTGTATCTCTGGACCGTGGCCTCAACACATGCCTCTCAGTTTTTCTTAATCCTTCTGAGGCAGGACAGGATGTCTGTATTTTCCTTACACCCCAGGTCAGTGAGGCTCTGGTTAAATCCCCACAGATTAGACTTTGGTTAAGTAGTTTCTCCGAAGGTCATACCTCGTTTTTTTTTTTAAGATTTTATTTATTTGTTTGACAGAGAGAGACCCAGCGAGAGAGGGAATACAAGCAGGAGAGCAGCAGAGAGAGAAAGAGAGGGAGAAGCAGGCTTCCTGCTGAGCAGGGAGCCCGATGTGGGGCTCAATCCCAGGACCCTGGGTCATGACCTGAGCCAAAGGCAGATGCTTAATGACTGAGCCACCTAGGTGCTCCCCAGTCATCCCTTGTTAAGAAGAGAATGCTATTGGCTGTCTCACAATGGTTCCTTTTCTCTACCTGCTCCCAAAAACTGAAGAGGATTTTTCTCCAGTATTCACTTTGAGAACTCATACAGTATTAGGTATGACTGTGTCTTGGGAACAGCCCTTACTTAAATGCTGTTGTCAGTATCATTCAGTGCCTTGCAAATACAGCTACATGCTCCTGTGTTTATCATTCTAGCTTTACTTCCCTTAATGTTAACTTTTATTTTTTGAGAGAGAGAGAGAGAACAAGCACTCACTCGAGAGTGTCTAAGCAGGGGAGGGCATGAGAGGGAGAAAGAGAATCTTAAGCAGGCTCCATGCCCAGTGCTGAGCCCCTGGATCTCACAGTCCTGAGTTCATGACCTGAGCTGAAATCAAGAGTTGGACGCCCACCAACCATCCAGGTGTCCCTACCGTTAACTTTCAGAGCTGAAAGTGGCAGCATAAATTCTAGTAGTAGAATCATTATATAAGGTGTGCTTATATATTGCAAAGTATGTGGTCCAAGTCACCTAGACTTTTTTTTTTCAAAAAACTCTGACTTCTAATGGTATTCAAGTAATAGCTTAAATAACATTAGAATGAAAATCATCACATAATATGTTTAAAGGTGAATGAATTCTCCCTATGTTATAGACATTCTCTCTCCAAGAGGGCTATTTCTGCAGCAGAAGAAATTGGAAATTACTAGAATGTAGTTTGAAGATGATATAACTGAAAACTTAATATGATATGACTTTATTATTATTGTTTAAAGAGCAAAAATTCCTCATACCATTGGAAAGTCTTAGGAATTCTTGTGTTTTCAGTACTGATAGAACTCGAAGAGGAAATTGAAGAAACATTTCAGGTTCTTGGCCTTAATTTTTCCGTAGGTTTCTAGTTGGTGACTTAGCTAAGTTTACCCATTACTAAGTTATTTTAAAACATTAAGTCATACTTAAGACTTTTTTTTTCCCCTGGTCCCCTGGGTGGCTCAGTTGGTTAAGTGACTGCCTTCGGCTCAGGTCACGATCCTGGAGTCCTGTGATTAAGCCCCACATCGGTCTTCCTACTTGGTGGGAAGCCTGCTTCTCCTTCTTTCTCTCCCCCTGCTTGTGTTCCCTCATTAGCTATGTTTCTCTCTGTCAAATAAATAAATAAAATCTTTTTTTTGAAATATTTTTTTAAAAAAAGATTTTATTTATTTATTTGACAGAGAGATCACAGGCATGAAGAGAGGCAGGCAGAGAGAGAGGAGGAAGCAGGCTCCCTGCTGAGCAGAGAGCCTGATGTGGGCCTTGATCCCAGGACCCTGAGATCATGACCTGAGCTGAAGGCAGAGGCTTTAAGCCATGGTGCCACCCAGGTGCCCTAAATAAATAAAATCTTAAAAAAAAAAAAAGGAAAAAGAAAAAAATTTTTTTTCCCATTTTATGTGGCAAAATGCTTACTCTACAAGTGGGGGGAAATCTGTTCTACAATGTCTTCATATAGGTGTATCCAAAAATACTGTGGATGAAAAAATGTTTTTTCCTTAGGCTTTGTAGTTTACCACTCAAGTGCTAATAAATGTTTGAAGCTTCGGGATTTTCACAGTGGTCCATTTATTATGTTGACCACTTATGAGTCTTCTGTGTTGTGAGTTTGTAACGGTGTTTTTGTTATAAATCGGTGAAAAAGATGTATTTTTTTTTTTAAGATTATTTTTATTTATTTATTTGACAGAGAGAAACACAGCTAGAGAGGGAACACAAGCAGAGGGAGTGAGAGAGGGAGAAGGAGGCTTCCTGCCGAGCAGGGAGCCTGATGCAGGACTCGATCCTGGGTCTCCAGGATCATGACCTGAGCCGAAGGCAGTCGCTTAACCAACTGAGCCACCCAGGCGCCCCAAGATGTATTTTTTTAAATTTAATATATTTAGTACTTACCATTCAGTATTAATTTTTTAAAAGATTTGAGAGAGGGAAAGCATGAGGGGGCAGTTTGGGGAGGGGCAGAGGAAAGAGAGAGAATCTCAGGCAGACTCCCAGCTGAATGCGGAGCCCCACCCAGAACTCGTTATCAGGACCCTGAGATCACAAACTGAGATGAAATCAAGAGTTGGACACTTAATTGACTGTGCCACCCAGGCGCCCCTCAGTATTAATTTTTAAAGCTCTTACAAGCGACTTAATTCTGTTGAATCTCACGTTTGAGATAATAATTTATATGAAGTAATGTATATCAGATTTTTTGTATTTAGCAAAATTAAGATGCCAGTAAATCAAGTTAATAATAATTAATCACTTATCTGTATATGTGGCATTAAGGGATAGATAAATTTTTAACAAAGTCAGTGTCCTGCTTTAAAATGAATTTCAAGTTATCTTTACTGAGATACGTTATTTGCTCAGCTAGGTTGATATTTCTTTGAATGTATGGTAGTCAAAGGAAAGTAGTCTTGGCCAGGTACATGAATTGAAGGGTGAATATGCTAGATGTTTTAGAAATATGAGGGGAAACTATTTGAGGCTTTCAGAAATCATAACTTTCAACAGAGCAGATATTTTTAATCTTAAAGTTAAAACTTCAATATACAAAGACCAGTGTGAAATATTTCAGGTTCTTAACAGTGAGAATGTTATAATAGATACTTGTGAATTGATGCTAAAGGTCTCTTCATTTTCTTGACTAAGTAAGAATCTAAGGATATAAGGTTCTTAAAAAGTATTTGAAGGAACAGATGAAGCATCGTAGATGAAGCGTCATCTTGTCTTTTTGCAGAATGAAATCACTCATTGTCCCAGCTGAAAATGTCATTAGAAAAATGTATATGTGTGTTCGGGGTGGATTGAGGATCCTGTTCTCACTGGTACTTGGGTTTCCAAGGATTTTTCAAGACTATGATTGTGCTTTAGTGCCATATGTGATTTCCAGGAGATTACTTTGGGTGAGATATTTAGCTAATTACACCCAAAAATTAAAGCTGCTTTTTTGCAGCCATAATTCCTGTGTTAATTAACATCAGCTTTGAAAGCAGGTTTTCTTATGCTTCTAGATACGGTGACAAACCAGGAGCAATAATTTTGATAGTAAAAGGATTCTTCAGTATGCTTCCCTAACCAGATAGGCTAGAAGAAAAGCTTGTGGCATAAAAGTAGGAGGTATATTCCTCAATTTAGGTTGTGGATCACAAGGTTGAGAAACATTTATCAGTGGAGTAGCGAAAAAATAGGATAGATTTCTTGGAATCATAATGGTTGTGTCTTATCTTTCTTATGGGTATGGTATTTGAGAAAACTTTTGAAACCTTGGGCTTGGTGTATTTAGAATGTTATAGTATTCCTTCATTAGTACAGAAAACCTTTTGTTACATATATTTTGGATGAAGTCTAATCTATGTTGGCAATGCTTTTTCTAGACCTCTTTCCTGAATTTGCTGTTTTCCTTCTATGTGGCTTTTTGAAGTTATTAAACAAAAAAATTTTTTTTTGTTACAACTACCTTATTTATCCTTTTGCTTTTGTCATTCAAGCCAGTTATGCAGTACTCTTTTGGAACTTAGGTGATTGGCAGTTGGACTGGGTGAATGGAGTAGCCAAAGTAGATTAAAATGCCATTCCAGAGACAGATGGTGTGGAATAGTGAATGACTGAACATTCATTACATCTACATAAGCATTGTTTTTGTGTTTGTATAGGATTTATAATGAATGCTGGCTTCTTATTCCTTCCCTTTTTATTCTTTTTTCCGTCAGTGTAAACCAGAATACAAGGTACCTGGACTTTATGTTATTGACTCCATTGTACGACAATCTCGACATCAGTTTGGTCAAGAAAAGGATGTGTTTGCACCCAGATTTAGTAATAACATCATTAGCACTTTCCAGAATTTATATCGATGCCCTGGGGATGACAAGGTATGCTGCGGCCCCCACCCCAATTTTAGTAAATACATTACCCTTTGGTCTTTTTTTCAAAAGATTTTATTTATTTATTTGACAGAGAGAAACGCAGAGAGGGAACACAAGCAAGGAAAGAGAGAGAGGGAGAGGCAGGCTTCCCCGCAGAGCAGGGAGCCCGATGCGGGGCTCGATCCCGGGTCTCCAGGATCATGACCTGAGCCGAAGGCAGTTGCTTAACCGACTGAGCCACCCAGGCACCCCTACCCTTTGGTCTTAATGAGACTCTAGTTTATCTTAACTATGATTTATGTTATCCTTTACTCCTAGTAATTCTCAATTTGACTATTTAGTTATTATACTGTCCACATTCAAGATTCTTAGTGTCTTTTTTTTTTTTTTTAAGATTTTTATTTATTTGACAGAGAGAAACACAGCCAGAGAGGGAACACAAGCAGGAGGAGTGAGAGAGGGAGAAGCAGGCTTCCCACCGAGCAGGGAGCCCGATGTGGGGCTCTATCCCGTGTCTCCAGGATCATGACCTGTGCTGAAGGCAGTCACTTAACCAACTGAGCCACCCAGGCGCCCCTCAAGATTCTTAGTGTCTTAAACAAAAATGGAGAGATGTAATTGATTCGGCTATTTTCTTAACTTATTGAAGCAATTGGTGTTAAAAAACTGGCTGTAATAAGCTTTTGAAATTAAACTGAAAGCTTATTTATTCTCACACGTAACTAATTTAGTGTTTTGATTATTTGACCTGAACTGATATGTACCTATTTAGTGCCTGTGAAAAATGGATTTGCTGGGGCAACTGGTGGCTCAGTCATTAAGAGTCTGTCTTCCGCTCAGGTCATGATCCCGGAGTCCCAGGATGAAGCCTGGAATCGGGCTCCCTGCTCGGCGGGAAGCCTGCTTCTCCCTCTCTCACTCCCCCTGCTTGTGTTCCCTCTCTGGCTGTGTTTCTCTCTGTCAAATAAATAAATAAAGTCTTTTAAAAAAATGTATTTGCAAAGCAGTTAATAGAAAATAACTGCATTTTAAAATTCTTCTATTATGGTAGAGTTTTATTAGTGCTGGAAACCACACTACTAAGTCTTCTAGATCTAAATGAGTAAATATTCTGTACCAAATAAAAAGAAGGCTTTGGACCCTGAGAGAGAATTAAAAAGGGTTCTTTGTATATGGTCAAAGATATTAGAAATTTACATATTTTGGGATACTGATTTGGAAATTTAGTTTCTTTTTTGATAGGATTGATTGCAATATTAAATTTTTAAAAAATCCTGTTAGAGAAAGACTTTGTCTTGAAGTTTGTTATTTTTTTAAAAGATGAAGTTAAAATCTCCTGTAAGTGCAGCTTTGGTGTTGAGATAAATCATTATCACCTCAGCAGCCTTTTATAGTCTGCAGACAGCCCTCACCATCGATCTCATTAGACCTCACACAGAAGCCAAGACCTAGTTGCCGTTCCTGCCTTCTACGAAATGTAGCTCTCATTTACCTTGTATGTCTATCAAAGTGAACATTTTTCTTTCAAGTGTATTAAGTTTAGCAAATCAAAATTACAGAAACATGATTTCAGGGGCGGAAAGTACTACAGAAATATTTTAATCTATCCTTTCCATCCACTGTTCGAATAGTCACTGTGAAATGACTGTGCTAAGGTTTGAAAATAAAAAATCAAATGTCATTTTTCTTTTTTCCTCTAGAGTAAAATAGTGAGGGTATTAAACTTATGGCAGAAGAATAATGTGTTTAAGAGTGAGATTATTCAGCCTCTTTTGGACATGGCAGCAGGGATTCCTCCCCCGGTGGTCACACCTGTTTTGGCCAGTACTACTGCTGCAATGAGCAACACCCCAGGTATGTTACTTTGATAGACGTTTGCTTTAGGCTGTCTGTAAACTTGCTTGTAAATCAACTTGTAGTATAGTAGAGGAACTTAATATTTATTTATTTGTTTGTTTGTTTGTTTATTTATTTAAAAGATTTTATTTATTTGACAGAGAGAAACACAGCCAGAGAGGGAACACAAGCAGGGGGAGTGAGAGAGGGAGAAGCAGGCTTCCTACGGAGTAGGGAGCCCCAAATGGGACTCGATCCCGGATCTCCGGGATCATGACCCGAGCCGAAGGCAGTCGCTTAACCAACTGAGCCACCCAGGCGCCCTGAGGAACTTAATATTTAAAAGGAACCCTGAAAAAATTATCTAATGGAGCCAAGAGTGCTTTAATAATCTCAAAATCTTGTTTTTTAAAATGTATTTAAATGACATTTAAAATTTGTTATCATAGTTCAAGAAGTAACATTTGATATATATTTTGTTTTTGTTGTCTGTGTCTATACACATACACATCCAATTTTAAACAAAAATAGTTTTATACATACTGTTTTATAATTTTTTGTTTATATTTTGAATATTTTCTCATGTCATTGAATTTTCTTCTATAGTAAGATTTTGAATGATTTCTAAGTATTGTAGGCTTCTTTAAAGTAGCAGTTTAGTTAACGAGGACTAGTATGGACAGATCCTTTCGGTATTTTTTTTTCAATCGACCTAATTCTTTAATTAGACAATAAAATACTGATAAAGCAAATCTCTCTACCTTTCCAAGTCTTATTTTTATTTACTTACATATTTATTTGGGTGGTGTAATGTCTTTTTTAAAAGGAACTCCCGTGACACCTGTTACTCCAGCCAACGTGGTCCAAGGTCTCCCAGATCCGTGGGTATCTCAGATAACAAACACAGATACACTTGCAGCAGTAGCTCAAATCTTACAGAGTCCTCAAGGCCAACAGGTGAGCATTTTTTCTTTTGTTAAACATTGTTTTCTTAACGTATTATTTTATAATGTACCACCTTAAGAGTATGTTATTTCTGTAAAAATGAATCACTTTATAGATACTGCTCTCTAACTTGCTTTTTCACTTAGTAAGGCATTGTCTTATGCACTGTTTTATAAAAACTTAATTTCATATCAAAATACTGACTAAGCACATAATTTGTGTTGAACATTATTGGATGCTATTATTACTGCAGTAACAAGGCAGGATGTCTTCTCTCTTACGACAAATGTCTTTCTGTGTTAAGGGAGACAAATAATAAAAAAGTATAAAACTTTATTTTAGACAGTGATAACATGACTTAAAACAGGATAAATTTTTAGAGTGACTGGGTTTGGGAAAAGGGGTCAGAATTAGAGAGGGTTGCCAAGAGAAGATGTTCTAGAGGAAGTGCCATTGAAGTGAGACTTGAAATGGAACTCTTCATGGTAAAGGTTTGAAGATAGCCCATTCTTCGCTTCTCCTTTTTTTTTTAACCTATCCTTTAAAAACCAGATTAATTATGACCCCTTTTCCCCCTGAACTCTTTTCCCAAATATTCATGAGGTTTTAGCCACCTGTGAGTTTTTAAGTGTCACTGGGCCTTTAAAAAGTGCTTTAAAACGGCACATTCTTTCATCCCCTATGCTCCTTTTTCCTATTATATACTTTGTTTATTATATGATATAATTTATTTTTTTATTCTGTCTCTTCCCACTGGAATGTATGCTCTACAATGATCAGAATTTTTTTCATTTGTTCACTGCTGTGTCTCCAGTGTTGTTTAGGTTGTAGCAAATGTTTGGTACATTTTTATAGAATGAATTAATAGTATATGGAGTCATAACAGTATTGGGTATGCAAAGATCTTTCAGAGTTGAGATGTCTGGACGGTCAGATGGCCTGTGCATGTAAGTTAATGATGACAAAGTTGATTGACATGGTAGACTAAGTGTGGACCTAGTTTCAAAAGACAGAAATGGTGGGCTGAAAAACAAAGAGCTCATACGCTAAGCAGTGGGGGAACTTTTCCGTGTTGAAATCACTGATGTGAGCAGTGTTCTAGGGGATGGGAGAGGGGATAAGCCTAGAGATAGGAAGTATCTTTGTTTTGGTAATAATGATAAAAGATGGGAAGTAATAATAAGTATGTGAAAAATAGTGGGGTTGCAGACTCTCTTAAAAGGACACTCCAAAAAAAAAAAGAAAAGGGATCATTCTAGAGTTTTAAACATATAAAACCTAATTTAGTTATAGTCTTAGATTAGATCTAGTTTCCCATTTGGGGGGCAGTAGGGAAACCGAATAAGATATAGATAAAATTATCAAACTATTAATTTCATTTTGTGATTAATGATATTTTGAAAATAATTCATAAAGGCAAATTAAAAAATGCTTATTAAAATAAATACTTTGGGCAGGAGAAGTGATTTTTCCAGAAGAAATATAGTGCAAAGAGAGTTAAGACCTAGTTATTGATAGAATATTAAGTCAAGAGTAAAAGAAAAAGTAGGATGGTGCACTGGTTTGAACCTGACTGAAAGAGTAGTAGTGCTATCTGGAAAAATGTGGATGTCAAAAGGGCTAGTTAAAATGTGTAAAGGAAAATATATGGTATTAACCCCCTTCTCTCTTCCCTTTCACCCCTTCTTCCTCTCCCTTGCTTTTTTCCTCTTTTTCCTCTTCTCTCTCCCTCCCTCCATCCTGTCTGTTCTGGAGCTTCTTGAGTACAGTAACTAAGCTATCATATATTTTAGTGCTATTTTCTTTGCTATCACATTGGTAGTTTATAGTTACTATTTATTTGATAGCCAAATGACTCCAGTTTGTGTTGTAATGTGGCTGCTTTATTTTATTATTTATTTATTTATTTGACAAACACTGCTAGTGAGGGAACACAAGTAGGGGGAGTGTAAGAGAGGAAGAAGTAAGCTTCCTGCCGAGCAGGGAAGTCCAGTGTGGGGCTCCATCCTGGGACTTCAGGGATCATGACCTGAGCCCAAGGCAGATGCTTAACGACAGAGTCACACAGGTGCTCCAGTGTCGCTGTTTTGGTTAGGCATGACATTACTTAACTTTCATCCTTGATGGCTTTTGTATCTTCTCCCACTGTAAGTTCATTTTAAACAGTACACGTCTTGTTCTCTTGTAAATTGATCATTTTCAGATTCAAGTCAGATATAGATCTTGATTAGAAAGTATTCTAAGATGTGCATAGGGTTTACTTAACTATGAAATATCTTCAGGATCTTACTGTTGTTGTTTTTTAAGAGGATGGATGAATACAGGGAACAGGGATTTGATTTCAACTCTTGTTGTCACTGTTTTACTTTTAATTTTCTTAGTTTCAGACTGCTCCAAGAGACTAATTTCTTATTTGCTTTCCTGCTTTCAGGAAATGTGTTCTCCAATGGTAAATCGAAAGCTAGCAAAAGCAGTTGTTGTCGGTGCTTGTGTTTTTGTTTTGTTTGTTTTGTTTTTACAGAGGTTTTCTTCTTTTCTTCTTCATTAAGGAGTTAATTGAAGAAGGAATGAAAGCTTAGTGACAGGACACTTGAGTGGCTCAGTCAGTTGAGCTTCCAGCCCTTGATTTTGACTCAGGTCAGGATCTCAGGGTCATGGGATGAAGCCCTGGGTAGAAGCCTCGCTTCAGGTTCCATGCCCAGTGTACATTCTGCTTGGGATTCTCTCTTTCTCTGCCCTACTCCCCGCTAGCGCCCTCACTCTCTAAATAGATAAATAAATAAAATCTTTAAAAGAAAAGCTTAGTGAAAAAAAGTCATTCTATTTGTGATAAGTTCTTTATTGGTCATGGTATGACCACTTTATTTGGCTTAAAGTTCTCTGGCTTTCCAGAAGCAAGACAGACTTATCAAGGACCATTATATATGGCACACACAACAAAATATTTTTTTTTAAAAACTACCTTATTTTGAATTAGTATCTGTTTTCTCTTGATCTCCAAAGACTGTATGACAGTGAATCTTATTGACTGAAAAGATGAGCATTCTTACAGATAAAACTCAGCATCTGTTTGTAGTAATTTTCCTTTTTTCTCCTTCAGCTTCAGCAGTTAATACAAACTTTACAGCTACAACAGCAGAAGCCTCAGCCTTCGATCCTGCAGGCCCTGGACGCTGGTCTTGTTGTGCAGTTGCAGGCTCTCACGGCACAGCTCACGGCTGCAGCTGCTGCGGCCAACACCCTGAACCCCTTGGAACAGGGAGTGGCTTTCAACAAGGTAGAAATGAAGTCATCAGATTTGTTCTCTAAGAAGTATTGAAGTCTGTATGCTATCATGTGGATTCTAATTCTGTAAATTAGATATTTTATTACAGAACTATCATAGTATGCACTGTACTGTAGAAAATACATATTTTCAACTTTAAAACCACTATTCTTTATAGTTAGGCCTAACTTATAAAGGATAGTGGTTTTAAAGTTGAAAATCTTTCATGTATAATTTATTGTGTGATTGCCTCAATGTCCTTACTAATTATGGGAATGTTAAAATACCTTGGGTATGTTATCCATATTATTTTTGTTTCTGCTACTGTATTTTTTTAGGAAGATGTATAGTGATTTATTATACTACTTAGACATTTTTAGCTGTGAGCTTAATTTAATCTGAAAATGTAGTGACTAAACCACAAAGAGGGCACCTGGGTGGGTGACTCAGTCGGTTAAGCCTCCAACTTTTGATCTCAGCTCAGATTTTGGTCTTAGGGTCATGAGTTCAAGCCTTGCATTGGGCTCCCCACTGGGCATGGAGCCTACTTTTTAAAAAAAATAGCTAAACCACAGAAAAAAACCTTTAAATTGATCATTTGGAAGACAGTCGAACATCCTAAGAAGAGAAATGTACTATAAATTATTTTTTTATAGTTGTAGATGTTTTTTAATCAAGCTTTATTACTATTGACAAACTGCTTAATTATTTTAATCCCAGCCTTCTCTTTTGTAAAGCATTAGTATTTATCTCGTGTTGTGATTTGTTTTGTTACATAAGGAGGTGTATATCAAAGTACTTTAAAGATTCATTCATATGCTTTATTATAGCTTAGCATAAACTTATATAAAACCTTTATGTATTAATGTGATAAGAGTAAATTAATGGGATGACACTGACATTCAGAATAGTATTTGTACCTTATTTTTGTGTTAAGTACCTTTAATTTGTCGTTTTCTCCCCCCCACTCCCCAGAAGTTGATGGATAGGTTTGATTTTGGGGAAGATTCTGAGCATAATGAAGAACCCAAAAAGGAAATTTCAGCTTCTCAACTGTAAGAATTGTTGTTTTTCTTTTTAACCATAATTTTTCCCAGTATTATTACACATATTGGATGGGACATTGTGGTCTGAACTACCAAGTATACTTCCAATAAGTTGGGATATAATTTCAGGCTGTTGAGTTCTAACATTACAGAAAGATGGTAGAGTTGCTATCTTGTTGCCTTCCTATTTATTTTGACTCCTTTCTCAGATCTTTGCAAATATTTGGGATATATCAAAATTCTTTATAGGAGAATTGATAGATGTCGATATAGTTGTGATATTTTCTATATCTGTATTAAGCGTTTTATTCAATTTGAAGAGTTGAAAGAATATTAAAGTAATAGGAAAGAAGCTTGCCTGTAGTGTCAGTGGCCACTTCTAGGAATTTTACCAAATTCTGGGAGTGAATCTGACTAATCAGAAGTTAAGGATTGGGACTATATATAGGGATTTTGTTTTTTTAAAGATACAAATTGTACATTTTTATTTAGATTAGTGTTTTTTTCTCAAGCAGTTCTGTGCAGCCTTAGGTTCTTGTGGGTTTGAGAAAGGACCAGTGGGGAAGAGGCTGTTGGAGAGTGGGGGCGTGGCAGGTGGGAGTATGGAGGATGATGAATGGAGGGAATGCCTTTGGGAATCTTGTTTCAAGCAGAGGTTATTAATTTTATATATTGGGATAATATGTGTTAAAATATAGTTAATATAATACATAAAGTACATGTATCCTTTTGGTAAAGAGATTTTACTTGAAAAATTAAAATCTAATACTTTAGATTATGAACTACAAAGTTAGAGGAGAGACATTTGAGATTGTGTATATCAGTGTCCTGAACAATGTAAGAATCTCTTTTAATGGTGCTGATAGGGTATTTTTGTGATGTTTTATTACTTTCTATGATGAGAAGGTAAATAGTCCTTGTTACTGAATTCTGTTTGATTTACTTTATACACACTGATCCGTTTTGCATTCTGAAGCAAGGAAACAAATTTGCTCCATTATCTTTTGAGACCTAGCCTTTACAATATTTGAAGTTAGGTATCATTCTTCCCCTTAGGTTTATTTGCTCCAGATGAAGTACACTTTTTTTCAACTGTTTCAAGACTTCTCACCATCCTGATTGCCCCTTTTGGGATGCCCTCTTTTTTGTTCATGTCTTACCTTGTGGCACCCAGAATTCCAGGTGTATTACAGGTGTGAATTTCCCAGAGTATAGTTAAATTATTATTTCCTCTTATCTAAGTACTGTTTCTGTTAACATACCTAATAATGTGAATGCTTTTCTAGTGAAAGCAGAGTAGTTTTGTAAAGTTTATGGTCAATTACAATTGTTGATTTCATATATACTGCTTGATAGACCATTTCTCCCACTATCTTATAGTTAGAGAAGGCATTAAAGTGACAATGTTTAAATACTTTTAACTGTTTTTATATGTTTCATTGAAATTTTCTTAAAATACTCTAATGTAAAAAATACTAATTTATATGTATTTAATAGTGTGAGACCATAATAACAGATCTTCCATCAGAGTATCTTTAACATGTTATCCACCTATTGAAAGGCTGTTGGAGAGTGTCTTTCTCTTTTAACATATTAATGTTCTGAGGTATTCCATTTTCTGTTACTATTTTAAAAGTAAACATTGTAGTAGAGTCTGTTTCATTTAATTGGCATGGGGGAGGTTAAAAAATCAGTTATTTTTGTATTGTCTTCACTGGGTTTTAAAATATATTTCTGCTTGTTTTTCTTCCTAGTTCTCATGTTTCAGAATCTGTGAACAATTCCATTTTTCATCAGATAGCTGAACAACTGCAACAGCAAAACCTTGAACATCTCAGACAGCAGCTCCTAGAACAGCAACAGCCTCAAAAGGTTTATAACCCCACCTTGTGGTCTTTAGAGTTACTGCTGTCTAAGTTCTGTAAAGTGGTGTTTCTCAAGCATGGTGATTTTTCTTCAGTTTTAGTACTAGGAAGATCAGCCTTTTCAGAACATTTATAGTCTTTTCTGGTATCAGATTATGTTCTGGATATATACATGTGCTTGGTATACTAGCAGTGGAGAATAGAAGACAGGTGGTGTTTCAGTATTCCAACTTAAAACTTCATGTGCTTTTCTCCACTCAGTTCCCTGTCAAGCAAGGTCATGATGATTTTGCTTTTCTTGATCGTGGTGATGGCAAAATAGATTGCTGCCTTTAATTAGGCTACTACTGTGTGCAGGAAGTTCAGGAGGCATTCATTACATTTAATGCTATAAGAGAGCATTTTGACTTCCATTGTACCTTAGTGAAATTACACATCATTGCAGAACTATATAGCTAATAAGATGTATCATTAGTCTTAGGACACACCGTTATTTTATGTACAACTAAGAATTTTTAATCACTTTAAAAGTACAACGTGCTATGGAGTTAAAAGAACCTAATAAATTATAGGGATGATGATGTGTGAAGAAGAATTATACCTTAGGATTGATAAAACATGTCAGATTTCAAAGGCAGTGTTAATTCATTACAAAGCTTGTTTTTCCTTCATGTGAGAAGTATTTACAGATATAAGTTGTTTAGAATATGAGTGTTTTCAAATTCCCCCTAATCACACTTCCTAGTATCTAAAACTTTACTAAATAATACTCCAAACATTTTTAAAATATGAGCAGTGTGTTACTAGACAAATGATATATACACAAATCAGCAAAACATCTGGCCTCAAGTCATCTCTTCTCTAATGGAGCATGTACATCTGTATGAACACAGGAAAGAATTCTTGTTTCTGTAATAGAGGTACAAGTGAAGGACAGTGGAAATAGAAGAGTTACTTTAGTTTAAAGCGATAGCAAACCCTGGACACTGCTGGAGTATGAACTTGTCCTTTTAAATCAAATAGTAAACATAAAACGGATATTAATGGTATTTGCTAGGTTGGAACGTATACCTGGAGTTGTGAAATTGGAATTCTGTACCTTGTTTTGAAGGAATAATTTTGATAGAAGTGGTTGGAGTAGATGTAGTATTTTATGTCAGGTGGCTATATCTCCCTGAGAATTCAGGAACTTTAAAGATAGTGTGCAGTGTAGAACATTTGGATGTTTTTGTTTAAAGAAAAACACAAGTTGTAAATTAATGAAAAATAGGTTGTCAGTGATGTAATAAAAAAAAATCACAGAGCTATTATAGAAGCAAGGGACAGTTGTGATGGAAGAGGTTATCCAAACAGCAGATTTGTCTATAAATATGACAGTCTTAATTGTCTTAGTTCCAGTTTCCCTTCAGAAGGTTTAGAAAAAGCAACAAAATCAAGGTAGTACTTAAAATTAACACCAAATTAGTGAAGTGAAAATTCCTAGGAACTTGAGAGAACGTCATTCTTTTTTTCTTTTTTGTTCTTTAAATTCAGTTAGCCAACATATAGTCATTATTAGTTTCAGATGTAGAGTTCAGTAATTCATCAGTTACATAGAACTCTATTGCTCATCACATCATGTGCCCTCCTTAATGCCTGTCATTCAGTTCCCTGATCATTCCACCCACCCCCCTCCAGCAACCCTCAGTTTCTTTCCCATCAGTAGGAATCTTTCATGGTTTGTTTCCCTCTCATTTCTATCCATTCCATTTTTCAGGGTTATTCTGTCTTAGGAACCTCACCAACCAAAGAAAAATAGAGCTGTGGGCTTTTAGTTAATACATTATCTCAAAATCTTAAAGGCTACAGTAATTAAATCCTTTTGAAAGAATTAGATGTTAAAAGCTTTTGTTCAGAAATAAGTGTTGAAGAAAGGGAATGGTGAAAGAAAAGCAACTTTTCTAATAATACATCAGGTAGATGGTGTTCAAAACCTATGACAGATTTCAAGTTGGAAAGTAGCATATCAGCAGGCTAACTATTAAATTTAATAAATTGTGTAATTGGCTCTTCCAAACCAGTTGCTTTTGCATGATGAGAGATAGGGTGAAATAGGCAGAAAAATGAAGCAGCTCATTTACCAGTGAGCTCCTTATGGCCGCCTAAACGTTCTTACGGTGTCTTAGAGGTCTAAGGAATTGTGTTGCTGGTGGCACCCTTCTCAATTGCAGCCCTGACCACACCTGCATGTGAGCTGATGTCTAGTATCCCTAACAGTGGAAAACCACTCAAAATGGGGTGGCTGAATTTTGAAGGGAGCAATAGTCATTTTGAAGGAGAATGATTGCTGTTGTCCGAAGTAAGTTCTAGTTCATGATACTGATGATCGTTTTATCAGGATATTCAAAAGATGTCCGGAAAGCTATAGCTCAAAATGAAATACTGATAATGAAAATGGTAAGACTGATAAAAAGGACTTTTAAAAGAATGTTAGGAATAGAAAGGTTATGGAAGATTCAGCCACTTAATGAAGAGCTATCATTGTTACTTACTTTGATATGGTATTTTTTTTTAATATAGGAGAATGTAATGGAAAGAGTAGAATTAAACATGCTAAAACCTAAGATGGGTGATAATATTAACAGTCCTGAGTTGCTTTAAATGATTTGATGTCTTGGCTCACATAAATTGCATTTCACGGTACTGCAGTTGTAGGATTATACATAGCATGTGTGGATTTCAGTAAGGCTTTTGACAGTGTTGCCTGTCACTTACACAGAAAAAAAGTGGAGGAACATGGATCTATAACTGATTAAAATATGACACTTCATGAGTGATTATCCAACTTTGAAAGACATCTCTGCTAGATGCTATTACCCTTGTCCCCTATTTTTCCAGTATTGATGCTTTACGTGAGTTCATCGTTGAAAGATCCGAGGACATACACTATCGATGTAAACCGTTGTATCAGAAAAGCAGTCATTTGCCACCTGGGTCCAGTGGATCCTTTTAAAATCTATATGAAGTCATCTCACAGATAGTTTACAGAAGTGAGACTAAAAGGGATGGGGAAAATACTTTATGAGCTGTTTTAATTTACATAATTGAAATGTAGTCAACCTTTTTGTGTCAGTTAAATTCATATGTCACACATTCTTTTAGCAAAATAGAACAGACTGGGTTCTTGTTGCAAAATACTGCAGAATAAAGTACTTCATATTAACTGACTTAAGTGGATGAAAAGACCTTGGTTTTGTCCTTACAGACACATTTTTCTGCCTTCAGTTTTGGAGTTTGAGAAATACATTTAGGTTATGATCATCTGAAAACTCATAGTTAGATATTAAACTTCAACATCATCATTAGAGTCTAGAAGGCTGTTCTCTCTTTGTATTCATGTTCTGTTGTTTACTAATGATGAAATATATTCCTCTGTCAGTTTTCTTTTGCCATTATGTACATAAATGGAAAAATCTATTCAGCTATGTTCTAGAGAAACCTTAAAAGCAGACTACAAAGATAGTGTTTCCTGTGTCATTTTTACCTTCTTGAAATATACAATATTTTTGGTAATGCAATAAAACTGGGTGATGATTTTATTTCACTATTGAGTCACCCTTCTTGGCAGTTACATTGCTTTTTCTTTTTGTATTATATTAGGCTTTCTTGAAATAATTGGGAATAATTGATGGATAATAACAGAATAATTCTTGGGATGATGAAATAGCAAAATGTTTCAATACCTGTAAGATCCCATAACATGTCTTAGATATAGGAAAGGGTTCAGTGGACCTAATGCTAATTGCAAGGTAATAGGATAATTTTTAGTTGAATATTTTTTAAATAGTTACTTTATTGAGAGAGAGCCTATGCACATGACTGCACAGAGGGAGCAGAGGTAGAGGGGAGAAAGTCCTAAGCAGACTTTGTACTTGCTTGGAGGTCAAAGTGGGGCTCATATTACAACCCTCAGATCATGACCTAAGCAGAAATCAGTAGTCAGTTGCTTAACTGACTGCGCCACCCTGACATCCCTTAGTTGAAATTTTGAAGTAAATATTCTCTTTGTTTTCATAAGCTCTCTAAGAAAGAATAAAGGTCAGGAAAAGAAGAAGAAGGAAGGTCATGAAATTATAGTCTTTTCAAATGGGTAAAACTCAAAGCAAGAAACTCAAAAGGTAAAATTAGTTCCAGTGGATCTTGGTTGGTCTTAACCAAGAGTTAACCATTAAATAGAAATATAAGAGTAAAAAACAAGGGTGGAGGGAATATGAAGCTTAAGATAACTGGAGAAGAAAAATATGATGTGAAGCACATATGCATACTAAATTTAGGACCAAATAGATTCTGGGTGGAGCTGAAAATTCTTTCTGTGTTAAGAATTGTTTTTACTATACTTTTAAAGACATAAGCCAGGACTTTGCTTAAAATGTGTGTGTTTGATTTGTTCGGGAAGAGTGCTTGCTTACTCATCTGTTGGCCAGTACTGTGTGGCATGTAATAGGTGTTTCACACAAGTCTTTTCTACTTTAGCTTTTATTTATTTCTAATCCTTGAAAATGTTACTTGTTCTTGGAGAACCTCTTTTTCATAATGTGAAAAACTTGGAATGGTTCATTAAATGCTCTTTTTGGCTCTTAATTTTTATGCTTTTTATTTAAGATTAGATGCCGTTAGAATAAGAATTTAAAAATGTTACTGAGATACATAACTGAAGTGTACAACATTGTAATTTGATACATTTCTATATTGCAGTAAGCTGATTCTATCATTTTTTTTGTGGTGGAAACAGATCTAGTCTCTTAACAACTTTGAAGTTTATAATGTAGTATTGTTGTCTGTAGTCACTGTGCTTTACAGACACAGAGACCGAATTTCACAGTTTAAGTAACTTGTTCATAATTACAGAGTTTGTAACAAGGGAGTAGTTTTTTTGAGTAACTCTTCTCTGTTAATTATTACAGTAGCTCCTAGCTTGTGTACTATCAGGAACTATCTTGAACACTTGCAAAGAGGTCTTAGAAAAGTTTATGTGGGAAGAGCTTTTCATAATTAGTTTTCTCATTTTTCGTTAGCACTGTAATATATGCAATTGCTAAATCAGATTCAGACTAATAAGTGTCACATAAGTAGTGTCACTATATCAAGTTGCTGTACATGTAGTCTCAGCAAAAAAAAGAGGGGGGAGATTCAAATTTTAAATATTCCTTTAATTAGTCTTCATTGCCTAACTCTTACTAGTTTTTGCAATGTATTACGTATTTCAGAGTACTTCCTAATACAGGTTGAGGAAGGCCCAAATTGAAAACCTTTGTGCTAGATCATTTAATTTGATGGTGCTGTTTGAGCTTTGTTTTGCCTCTACATATTAATGTATGACTTAGTTCTTTAATGTAAAATACTTTTACATGAAAATATTATAACGTTTTAATTTTATAGCATTTTACAAAAATGCTAATTGCCATTGAAATTCCAGATTCATTTAACCTAGTGCTATTATTTATTTTTCATGATGTAATCCCTTCATTAATTCTTGAAAGTATAAGAATTATATTTTCCACAATTAAAAATTTGTTTGAAGACCTACTTGATCTTACCATTCATTCTGATATAGTCGTCTCCCTCTTTTAATGGAGGTGTCTCACGCTCTTAAGTAAACTTGGATTTGTACACAAGTATAATTTAGGTTGATTATAGATGTTTTCACGTGGGAATATGTGTTGGGCTCATTTTTAAAACTTTAATTGTGAAGTGTGCACGTTTAAATTCTGTTTAATAATATGCATGGTTTCTTAATGTTTGTGTGTTTGTATACATTCTTAATAGGCAACCCCTCAGGATAGTCAAGAGGGAACATTTGGATCAGAGCATTCTGTCTCACCATCACAAGGGAGCAGTCAACAGCATTTCCTTGAACCTGAAGCAAATTTGGATGATTCTATAGATATTCAGCAACAGGTAAAAAATAAATGCTTTTCTGAGTCATAAAATTCTGAACTTAATTAGAGGAAAATCTTACAAAATATGGTAAATATTTTTGTTTTATGTAAAACGTTTTTATGTAAAGTAATGGTAAAGTTTTCCCTTATACTTAAGCTCTATACTAACCATTTTACATAAATATTAGGCAGTAATGCTACTGTGGTGAATACTTTGTAAGGCAGAATTATAAGTATATGTTGCATCTCAATCAGGCATTTTGTTTGCTGTTCTTTTGACTTTCAAGGATATGGATATTGATGAAGGGCAAGATGGAGTGGAAGAGGAGATCTTTGAACAAGAAGCAAAGAAAGTGGCTGTTCGCTCAAGATCAAGAACACATTCACGATCTCGTTCAAGGTTCTACAATAATTTTTTTTTTGTTTAAGATTTTATTTATTTGACAGAAACACAGCCAGAGAGGGAACACAAGTAGGGGGAGCGAGAGAGGGAGAAGCAGGCTTCCCGCCGAGCAGGCAGCCCGATATGGGACTTGATGCCAGGTCTCTGGGATCATGACCTGAGCCGAAGGCAGCAGCTTAACCAACTGAGCCACCCAGGCGACTTTTTTTTTTTCTAAAAAAAGATTTTACTTATTTGATAGGTACAATAATATTTAAGAGAAGCTGTGTGTGAACTTTTAAAAGTTGGCTCTTTTTTTATCAAGATTAAAGGAAGTGTTTTCTTAAAATGACATTCTCTAGAAAGAAGTAATTCAAAATTTCAAAAACAAAAATTCTTTGTTCTCTTTTAATTGGGTATATTTGTGGCCATTTATTTGAATAATATACATTAATTTTAGCCATATAGCCATATCATAAGACTTGGATTCGAGATTATACCTGATTTTAGTTAAATATATTACAATTACACCCAGCTTAGGGTATTATTGCCTCTGAAAACTGTTCAGTCAAGCCATAGAGCAACAGTGTTAAAAATTCCATTGTACTTCTTAGATTTTGTTTCGTCTTATAATACCAAAAGTGATTATAAAAATAAAACTATAAGAATTATTTTTATAAACATTAAGCATAGTATCAGATGTTTATAAAGTATATCCTGTGGTTTTCTTCGTTAGCTTTTCAGTGTGGCTCAGTCTCATTAATGTACATGCTTAATTCAAATTTGAGTTGAAGTTTCCTTAACGTGGTAATTCTCATATAGTTTATATAGTTTTTGCTACAAATTATCTTAAAACTTTAAGTCATTAGTGTTTAATATTAATATACCCTATTTTCTGCACATGAATACTCCTGAAAATCTGAGCAGTATATGCTGGAAGAGAGGCAGTATCTTTGATGACTTTTCAGTTATTTCTTAACTGTTTCAAGAAGTTATTTGTATTTACCTCTTGTAAATGACAGCCTGTGAGTTTTACTCCCTGTAAACCCATCTCATGTCAGAGTAATCTTGCTAAAGCAATTACAGTGTTAGAGCTAAAATCTTAACAGCTTCTTTGTCTTAACAGCACCTCCTTATTAAGCATTTTTTTTTAAAGATTTTATTTATTTATTTGACAGAGCTCACAAGTAGGCAGAGAGAGTGGAGGAAACAGGCTCCCCACTGAGCAGAGAGCCTGACGTGATCCCAGGCCCTGAGATCACGACCTGAGCCAAAGGCAGAGGCTTAATCCTCTGAGCCACCCAGGCGCCCCTTATTAAGCATTTTGAAGCAGTGCAGAGGCATATGGTTGACAGGAAAAAAAGAAACAGTGTCTCAGTATCACCCTATATTTGAAGTCAAGGACCTTGAAATTTTAAAAGTTGAAAACTTAAAAGCAGAATTCTTTAGTGCCTAAGGCTTTGTTGGAAACATTCTCTGTTTCCCAATTTTAAGAATATAAAATGTCTTTATCACCTTGGGATCTTTTTATTTTCTTTAGTCTTTCATTTCTATTCTTGACTCTTGTTTGAAAAATGACTTGGAGGACACTAAAGAAAATATGGCCCTTACTGGGTAGAATCTCATTCTCTTCTTCCTGGTCTCAGAATCATTGCAGACAAACATCTATTACAGTATGAACCTGAGCAGTACATAGATTTGAGAAAATGCATGCTTGATACTTCATTCTACTTAAACATTTTTTTAAAGAGGTAGTTAAATATAAAACAACTTTGTGTGTGTGGTTCCCCCCCCCCCCACCTATAAATGAGAAATTTGACAGAAGAATATTATTGTCATTAGAAGTAAAATAAGATTTTTTTTTTTAGGTCACCAAGAAAACGAAGGTCTCGGTCACGATCTGGTTCTCGAAAGCGTAAACACAGAAAGCGATCACGCTCACGCTCTAGAGAAAGGAAGAGGAAATCATCACGTTCATACTCAAGTGAAAGGAGAGCGAGAGAAAGGGAGAAAGAACGACAGAAGAAGGGATTACCTCCAATTAGATCTAAAACATTAAGTGGTAAGTGACATACTTTTACAAAGCTTTGGTTTCAGCAAATGTTGAGAAAATCATAAACTGCTAAAGTAAACTGTATTGTTAGACTAAGAAATCAAAAAGTAGTTTGGTAAATGAATAATTTTATCCTTGGTTTTTGTAAAGTGAGAGGAGAAAAGAAAAAGGAAGAACAGGTTCTAATGAAACACTAAGATCATTGAGAATTGATTTTTTTTAAATGCAGATTAGAAAAATAGAACTCGACTAATAATATATAAAGTCGACTAGGCCTACTGTCTCTTACATAGGCACTATGGTTTCTATTCAGAGTGTCGTAACTAAGTTTGGCCACCAGGTCTGGAGAATGATTATTGAAGGAAGCATGTAAATTTTAAAGCTGATTGTAAACTTACTGGATTGGCACCAAGGGAGAGATTCCTATTGTACAAACTTTCATTCCTCTATATGTTAATCTGTAATGTATAATTAGAACAAATTTGTTAGTAGTGAGAGTTTGAAGGAGCGTTCACTTGGTAGGAATGTGAGTTGTAGTTAGTACAAGATTATTCCTGAAGAATTCCTAGTGAATTATGATTTCTAAGGTGAACAAACATACTGCAGATGGGCAAAGGATGTAAAATGGAGCAAATTGTCATTCTTTGCCAAGAGTTGAACACTGATCAGGTTGTCTGATTTCTGAAGGTCTCGAAATAAATTCTTTCTGCCATGGAGATAAATAGTTGGTGTGACTTAGACTGCTGAATCATCCTGGAAATCCAGGCTTATGATTAAAGGCAACATCCTGCCTCTTATTAAGTGCTGGCATTTTCAGCAAGCTGTGGCTGTCTTGCCAGAATCTTACCTGTTTATGAGAGCCAGTGTTAATTTAATAATGTTGGTAATCCTAAATTTGAAATTTGTTTATCCCCTTAGGGTGAGAGACTGAATTCAAACATTTTAGTGCTACCTGATAAAGAAGTAACATCAGAGGTCTAACCATAAAATCTATGCTCTACCTTCCTTCTCATGATTACCATTGGGATATTCAGAGTCACCAGTTTTAGGATAGGGCTTTTATATGGAGTCTCTTCCATTTAGTTCTTCACTTTACTCCCATTATAGCTGCCACCATTTACATAGTTACTGACCATGGAGTTTATTTCCTATTGCTGTGGTTTTTTCACGAGTAAAACACAATAAAAAGATGATCAGAAAGTACATAAGAAAATACAGTGAAAGTATATCCCTCATTATTTACCTCAGCTGCTTGAAAGAAATAGCTGTGTCTGTGTGATTTAGGTCGATTGTCTCTTTATGTCTTGACAGTTTGTAGTACTACTTTGTGGGTTGGTCAGGTGGATAAGAAGGCGACCCAGCAAGATTTAACCAACCTGTTTGAAGAGTTTGGACAAATTGAATCCATTAATGTAAGTATCACTCTTTATACAATAGTTTAAGGTTAAAAATACATGTGTAGAGGATTGTCAGTCAAACAGAGAGTCACTTTGGTTCCTAATGAGCCCATTTAGTGATACACATCCTTATAAGAATTATTTGACTTAATCATTTCTATGTTTTATTTTTGCTGCTGTTACTCTCCTTAATTAATTTTTGTTTTTTAGTGAGATTCTAACAAAATGTTCTTAGGGGTTTTGTAGAAGTACAGCTAGCACTTGGTTTCTAAAGTCATCCAGTATTTTGGTTAGCACGAACCCTATCTGTGATCTAGTTTAATTCCATTCCCCCCTTTTCATAATGAAAATGAGGAAACTGAGTCCCAAAGAATTGTAATCACCTACACATGAGTACATAGATAATAGCGGAGACACAGTTGGACTCGGAGTCCCAGTCTTTTTACCAATCCCTTTGCTCCTCTTCCCATGTCTTCCTCAGTCAAGGAGAGAGAAAACCTGTAGGAAGAAAACCTGTGTGGTCATAGCACCTCAGTAACTTGACCGCAACTCTTTCTCCCCCTCAGCTTGATTTTTTTCATTGCTTTTGCTCCATCCAGTCTCCTCCTCTGATCATTTTCTTCTTCCTGAAAGTCTTTTTTCCCCTCCCTGGAGCTAAAACCAAGTCATGGAATGCTTTATAGAAATTTGTTTCAGAAGCCTTCTAATTCATTGACCTTCTGATTTTATTCACCATTGTTAGAGTTTTATGTCTGTTGGACTTTCATCATTATTTACCAGGGAAGTGGCTGCTTTTCCTTTCTAATCTTAGAACCTTACATGACCAAACTTGACTTTTCCTTAATAATAATAGCACTCTTCATTAATTGTTTGGCCATTTCATATACTATATTGAACCATATATAATCTCATTGTACCCTCACAAGAAGCTGCTTAAGTAATTCCCATTGCTTTTTATCAGTGAGGAAACTCAGTGATTTGCCTGAGTTACCCAGACAATAAATAGATGATTGGTTTGAATGTTTCACCTTGGGAGTTTCATATTCCTCTCCCTACATCATAAGTGTGCTATAGGCTTTTCTTACTCCTTTGTCTTTTTAAATTTCATCTGTCAAAATGTAAACTGTCTGCTGGAGTCCTTGATCATATAACCTCTGAATTTTTTTTCTGATTTCCCCCTACCTGTGAGATGTCAGAATTGTGTTGACCATTGAAAAAACAGGGTTGCCCAAGATCAGTGTCTTTAGATTCCTATCAGAGTTCACAGTTTACACAGGTGATTCTGATGCAAAGTCAGGAATCACTGCTCCAGATGGATCCTGAATCCAAGCAGTATTTGGATTGTCCTATTGTGACATTTTTGGCCTTTCTTGTTCTGTAGTCATTTGGGCTTTACTTTGCCTTGTCTCCCTCCTCTTCTGTATTACCTTTTAAGAGCATAGTACTTAGAAATAATAGGCACTGAGGTTTTTTTTGTGAACTGAAATGTATTGAGCTGCTAATGATAACATCCAGAATTTGGAAATTTGATGGAAAATTTATCAACTTCTCACTTGGTTTTGGGAGAGTTTGAGGACTAAGTAAAAAGTCCATTTGACTTAGCACTTATTGGGTCATTAGTAAGCTGGAAGAAAATTTTTCAGTGTGAAGAGTTGGGTCTATATTGCAAAAGGAAGAAATATGTAAGGGGTTAGATTTTTTTGAGAAGTTTGGTATTAGTTTTGGGAAGTAGCTTGAAGTGAACTCTGAGTGAAAGTGAAAACACTAAGGCTGTTTTCTTTCCTTTTTTTTTTTTTTAAGATTTTATTTATTTATTTGACAGAAACACAGCTAGAGAGGGAACACAAGCAGGGGGAGTGAGAGAGGGAAAAGCAGGCGTCTCGCTGAGCAGGCAGCCCTATGCAGGGCTCAATCCCAGGACTCTGGGATCGTGACCTGAGCCGAAAGCAAATGCTTAACAACTGAGCCACCCAGGCACCCCAAGGCTGTTTTATTATTTGTGTTAAAACCTTTGTCCAGAAGCACTTGGGCAAAGTTAAGTTTTATATAGTAGAAAAACTTTAGTGTTACCATTTGTTGTAGATTATAGATTTTATATTAAGGATATGATACTTCCCTAAACAAAAATCTTTCTAATGTTACTGAGTATGACACTTGGAAAAATCGAAATACTTTTAATTTTTGAATAAATTGTATGCTTTCTTTTTTAAAAAATATTTATTTATTTGACAGATATCACAAATAGGCAGAGAGGCAGGCAGAGAAAGAGGGGGAAGCAGACTCCCCCTGAGCAGAGAGCTGAAGGCAGAGGCTTTAGCCCTCTAAGCTACCTAGGCACCCAATTGTATGCTCTCACATATGTTGGCCATGCAATATTGTTTTCTTTTTATTTGGTAGTAATTGTATTTTTTGTTTTAGTATTTCTTTATTGTGTATTAGGCAAACTTTGATTGACATATGATATTCAAGATTTTGCTTATGTTATGACTGAGTGAGACCCAACTAGGTTTTGAATTCTTTTTAAATTAAGTAATTAGTTGAACATGGAATGTACTAATAAACAGCCAAAGAAAGAAAAGGGAAAAACCATTCAGTCTTAGTAATCAATGATCTGTTCCATTAAAACCATAAAATAATGTTAGAATGAATGCCTTCATGTTTATCCTTTCTAAAGAAAAAAATTTTTTTAATAGATGATTCCTCCCAGGGGCTGTGCTTATGTCTGCATGGTTCATCGACAAGATGCTTTTCGGGCTCTTCAGAAACTTAGTTCCGGATCATATAAAATTGGGTCCAAGGTCATTAAGGTGAGATTGGAGGGGATGGACCCCTGGCTCTTCTTTCAATGGATTATTAGAATGTTCCTGTACTTGATTCAGCTTTTTTAATGTTAAGGAAAAACCTCTAGAAAAGCTTATTATTTCAGTATTTTTGAGTTATAGAATTAGAAATAGGTAAAACAGTAACTAAAACTTTAGTTGAATCACACTTACAGTTCTCTTGGTGAACCAGGGCACCATTTTATGAGCCGAACTTTCTTATTTTTACAAATTCTTTTTCCTTTTCTTTTTTTTTTTTCTTTTCTTTTCCTTCTCGTTTCTCTCCTCTCCTCTCTTTGCTTTCTTTCTTTCATTTGTAAGTAACCTCCACACCTAGTGTGGGGCTCAGACCTATAACCCTGAGATCAAGAGTTGCATACTCCACAAGCTGAGCCAGCCAGACACCACAACAAGCTTCCTCCTAATGCTTCCTAATTATACCTCTTAATTATATTATTATTTCCTCCTTTTTAACATCTTAGGTTCTGCACCCCAGGCCATTGTGAAGGGTTTATTAATAAGGATATTTTTGTTTTCCTCTTAGTCTTAAACTGAGTGTTTATTGTATATTTTTCCATTTTTACTTCTTGTGAGTAATTTACATTTTATTTTGGCTACTTGAAGATAATCTGTTTCTGCAACTGAGTTAAAAACTTTTTAAAAAAAATACAAAAAATACTTTCAAGGTTAGTATGCCTGTGTTTTGTCATTTTATGGCAGAGTTTCCTTTGTGTAAAGTGTCTCCTTTCCTAGACTGCCAAGATACTGTTTAATTATGATAACTGTTCTAACTATTGCTAATGTACGTTGACATATTTGTGGTGAAAAGTAGATTTGGATTGTTTTGGAAATGTGTTTTTTAGTTTTAGTAAGAAGAAATAAATCCCATGTTAGAAATGCCTTTACTGTCTATTGCAGGCATTATTTTAAAAATAAAAACAGGAGATACATGGAAAAGCTTGGCTACTCTTATTTTTCTAGCATCAGGTGATGCTTTGCTTTTCCAACTAATTTTATTTATATTTACATTGTTTACATATAATTTTGAACATTTTACCTGGTTTTTACAGTATACTTGAGCTTTCTGTTTTCTTCTCTTCATTCCTGATAGATTGCTTGGGCTTTAAACAAAGGTGTAAAAACAGAATATAAGCAATTCTGGGATGTGGATCTGGGAGTTACATATATACCGTGGGAAAAGGTTAAAGTGGATGACTTGGAAGGTTTTGCAGAAGGAGGCATGATTGACCAGGAAACTGTAAATACTGGTAAGAACACTAAGGGTAGTTTTATTATTTAAAAAAAGCCATGCTCAAAAGGTTGCAGTTGATAAGAGTTGTGCATGATAAGGTCAGCTGTGCTTATTTTAGTTCCTGGATTCTACTCCCTAAAAAGAGAAAGAAACTGAAACACTGCCATAAGTGTATATGCTTATTGGGTGTTATTTCCTAAATGTCAGAGTATAGTGTTTTAGAAGTCTATAAATGTAGCATTTTTCCTCTATGTCTTTTGAAAAGTTGTATTCTTTCAGAGAAAGAGTTGTGTATATGGAGACTTTTGTTTTTTTAAATTTGACAGACAGAGACAGAGAGACAGCAAGACAGGGAACACAAGCAAGGGGAGTGGGAGAGTGAGAAGCGGGCCTCCTGCTAAGCAGGGAGCACGATGCGGGGCTCGATCTCAGGACTCTGGGCTGAAGGCAGATGCTTAACGACTGAGCCACCAGGCGCTCCAATGGAGACTTTTTAATAAGTATTTCAGTTATTTTAACTTAAATAATTGAGGACTTAAGTTTCTTTGAAGGACTTTCTAGATTATTTTGATTAGTGTCCATGTTGAAAATGATAGGAATACAATTTTGGTTTAGAGAGCTTTAGTTCCAATTTATGCAATTCTAGAATGCTTATAACCAAATGATCATCCTGGCCTTTTTTTTTTTTTAAGTTGAGTTTTTATTTTTAAAAATACCAGTTATAAATCGACAAAATGGTTAGTATTTATAACCAGTAAGATATCTTAAAATGGTTACTTGGAAAACAATTGAAATGTGGTATAAAGTCTTATTAGTTATTATAATGACTTTGATCTTTACTCTGAGGGAGGTGGAGAACCATTGGAAGAACCACGAGAGTGTCTTTGTTCTGTATTTACATAGCGGTGTTTTCAGAAAGATTTTTCTTTAGTGGGTTAATACTTTTCGTTGTCAGTCTCCCCTTGTACCTTGTTACACAATATAGAATAAGATTTGATCCTGTTATACGACAGCCTTTGAAATATATATCTGTGATATCCTCTAAATATTTTAGTATCTTGTGTCTTGTGTCATGCCTCTTTGGACTCCTTAGTATTCTCATCAGCCTTACCTGGGCAAAACCTAAGTTGGCACCTATAGTTGTAGACACTTCTTAAAGATGTGCCAAGGTAGATGTAGGATGTGGAGATGAAATAAATGTGTACATAGAAATAAATGAAAATTTTGCACCTGTCCAGAAGAAACCAATTTCAAATATTTTGTTTAGAGTGGGAAACTGTGAAAAGCTCAGAACCCGTTAAAGAGACAGTCCAGACAACTCAGAGCCCAACTCCAGTTGAAAAGGAGACAGTGGTCACAACCCAGGCAGAGGTTTTTCCTCCACCTGTTGCTATGTTACAGGTTAGTGCTGGGTGTTTTGTTATTGTTGATGTATTATCTTATTTCTGTTTTTACTCATGTATTTACTTTATAAAACTTGAAGGAAGTTGTCCAAAATAGAAAAAATGAGTTTAGTCAGATAATTTGGGGGAAAAATTTTTATTTAGAAATGGTGTCATTAAAAAAAAGAAGAAGAAATGGTGTCATTTATATATAAATGTTCATTTACTGTACAGGTATTTATCCATGCTCTGCTTCTATAACATTCACTGTTCTAGGCACCTGAGATAAGGCTACATCAGTGGAAAGAAAATCAAACAAATCCCTGCCCTTATGCAGCTTTTGTTTTCAATAGGGAAGATAGAAAATGTAAAATAAAAAATTTTTAAAAAAGGAAAATGTAAAATAAGTAAGTTTTTGAGATACTGTGGAAGGGAAAGGGATTATGAGGGTTATCAGGAGTGCCTGGATAAGTGCTAATGATTGTAAATAAAATGGTCAGAGCAGACGAGAATGTGACATTTGAGCGACAGCGCTTACTTGCTGAGGGAATTAACCATGTGACTACCTGAGGAAGTGTGTTCCAGGCAGAAGGAACAGCTAGTTCAAAGGCCCCATGCCAGGAGCGCATTTGGTGTAGTCCAGGAATAGCAAGTGGGCTAGAAGTGAAGTGGGTGAGAGGCAGCTTAGTGGAAGGGAGAGTTTTAGAAGGACTTTGGTTTTCACTCTGAGATGGAGCATTATTGGAGGAGTTCAGAGAAAGGAGAGACTTGCTCTGGCTTTAAAGGTTTTAAAAGATCTGGTTTTAAAGGAATGCACTGGCTACTATTTTGAGAATAGACTGGTGGGCATTAATAAAAGCAGGGAGACCGGAGAAAAGACAGTTGCAGCAATCCAGGTGAGAGCTGATGGTGGCTCAGACTAGATTTATGGCAGTAGAGAGAATGGGAAATGGTCAGATAATTAGGGGTTATGTGAATATGTGTTGATTTTGTGGCACGATGAGACTTGACTTGTGAGAAAAAGAAGAGGTAAGGTTTTTGGTTTGAGAAATTGCAAAGATGAAGCTATCCTTACCTGAGAATAGGAAAGACATTTGGGAGTTCAATTTTGCACAAGTGACATTTGGAGTGTCTTTCAGACAACGAAGTTGAATAGACCATTGATAATATGAAATTTAGGAAAAGTGTACACCCATAATACAAGTAAATATTTAGGAATTAATGTCCCTAGGATGAGTAGAAAATACCTATGCTAGGAGTAGAAAATAAACTTTGGAGAAATTCACACCATTTTGAAACTATTGACATGTTTCCTCATGGTTAGGTTGCATATACTATAGCTGGGTATTATAAGGACGTGGCGGTTTAAAATTGATCGCAATACTCACTATTCAAGCAGGTGCCTATTACTTTATATCACTTTAATGTAAGGTTTCAGTTTCCATGTATACTATCTGTTGAATAATACTGCTTTGCTTTTTACCCCAAGTTACAGTCAATTATAAGTATGCAAGAAGGAAAATAACGAAACAATATAACGGTATTTGTTTTTTCCCTTAGAAAGAAATAGGAATTGTTTACCATTAGTTTTTCCAAGATGTAATCATTTCCATGGATAAAGTGATTATGGACTTTTTATTTTCTATCCACAAAAGATTCCAGTAGCACCAGCCGTGCCTGCAGTTAGTTTAGTCCCTCCAGCATTTCCTGTCTCAATGCCTGTTCCTCCTCCTGGATTCAGTCCAATCCCTCCACCTCCTTTTCTGCGAGCAAGTTTTAACCCTTCACAACCACCTCCAGGTAAGGAATTTCTGTCTCTTTTATTTTATTTACTTGAGAGAGCAAGCATGAGCAGTGGGGATGGGGACAGTGGAGAAGGAGAGAAGCAAACTCCTCACTGAGCAGGGACCCCAACATGGGGCTTGATCCCAGGATCCCGTGATCATGGCCTGAGCTGAAGGCAGATGCTTAACTGACTGAGCCACCCAGGTGCCCCAGGAATTTCCATCTTATGTGTCCTCAGGATATCATTGATTGATTCATTAAAATTTCTTTAAAAATTTATCTTCCTTAAGTAAACCCTATACCGGCTTGGGGCTTGAACTAATGAACACAAGATCAAGTCACATGTTCTATTGACTGAGCCAGCCAGGTGCCCCACAGTATCATTCAAATTGCTATTTTTCCTGGTTAAGATGCTATAGAGCATGAATTCTCAAACCTTAGCATACATAGGGATTACTTGGAGGACATGGTAAAACAAAATGTGCTGGGCCTGGCCTGCTTTTGCTACACTAAGATGAGGTGGGGCAAGGCAACTGTATTTCTAATAAATTCTTAGGTGATAACAGATGGTGGAAGGAGTGGAACTGACAGAGAAAAAAATGGAATCCTGTTAAAACATTGAAATATTCTTAAAATAATTTAAAATTTATGTTGAAATTTTCTTATCAGAATTTTCTGTAGTTATCACCCATTCATCAGGAAGTATGCATTAAATTATAGATTGTCCCTCCTAAAAATCATGGTTTTCATTTTGACATAAGAAATTATAATTGATCTAAAAATGCTAATTGAATTTGTATTACTTTTTTTGACCTTATAACTTTCTGATAAAAGTTCCTTGAGTCGGCATTTCTAGTTTAGAAACTATAGATTACTTAACACACATCAATTAAATATAAAGAATAATTTCTGTAGCTTAGAGATAGAACTTTAAGTTTTAGACCATGGGAGGTTAGAAGAATGAGGGAGAGGCACAGGGATCAAGTGGTAGACATTGTTTTTCAAAGCTATATTTATCTTTCTTTGAACTTCATGAACTCTTTGCATATTATAAGAAAAGAAGTACTTTGATTTCTGTAATTTAAGTTCCTACCAGTTGAACAGAATTCTTAAAAACTGTCAACATTATCTCAGAGTGGTTGTAATTTGTCATATAACACAAAATTTTCACAATGTAATTAAATATATAATTTGAAATTGCAGTATCATATAAGAATTTTATCTTTCTTATGTGTTAAAGATTGGAAAATTACTCTTGTCAGATATTTTCTGTATTTGGAATCGGAATTAAAATTTTTTTTCAGAAGATAATTTTTTTAAGATTAATTTTAGAAAGAGAGAGCTGGGGGAGTGGCAGTGGGAGTTTTGTGGGGGAGACTCAAGGAGACTATGCATGGAGTGGGAAGTTGGACATGGGGCTTGATCTCACAACCTTGAGATCACAGTCTGAGCCGAAACCAGGGGTCAGGTGCTTAACTGACTGCACCACGCAGGTACCCTTTCAGAATATAATTTTAAAGGATTATTTCAAAAACCATACCACATGGACTTTGTAAAGTCATTGTCTAACATTCATTTGTTGAAAATCACATATCTTTAATTTTCCCTTATTTTTAGCTACTGTTTTTTGTTTTTTTCTAAAGATTTTATTTGGGGGGAGGAGCGAGCAAGCGCAAGGGAGGAGGGGCAGAGAGAATCTTCAAGCAGACTTCCCGCAGAGTGTGGAGCCTGACATGGGGCTTGGTCTCACAACCCATGAGAACTTGTGCTAAAACCAAAAGTCAAACGCTTAACTGACTAAGCCACGCAGGTGCCCCTTTAGCCACTGTTTTTAAATATTGAATTTAATGGTGTCTCTGTATCTTAAAAATGCAAGGAAACAGGTTTATAGTTTGATCATTTGACCTTTAAAATTATTAAACAGTCAGTATTGAAAGTTTATTTCAGTGATCAAAAAAATAATATAGTAACAGCCAAGGGTAATGAAAATATTTTGTTCTAGTAGATAAATAACATATAAATCAAAGAAATACAATAGCACATTTTATGGATGACATTATTGCATATAGTGTTATCAGCAGCTTGACATGTAGTATTTAACTCCCCATGCAGTCATTGTGCTAACATACATACAACAAGTTGCCTGGCTCATGTTAAACTTTGACTTTATAGCATCATAGAGATTGTGACAGGACTTACACACATGAGTAAATAAATAGGATACGACCATGATAAGGATCTCTGTGCTTCAAATAGATTATTTAGGGTCAAATATAAGATAGTGTTTATAAAAGTGATTTTTTTAAAAAGATTTATTTATTTATTTTAGAGAGAAGTGTGGGCGTGAGTGTGGGGCAGAGAGGGGCAGAAGGAGAGGGAGAAAGAATCTTAAGCAGACTCCCTGCTGAAAGTGGAACCAGATACAGGGCTCGATCCTCCCACCCCGAGATCATGACCGCAGCCCAAATCAAGAGTCAGCCGCCCAACCATCTGAGCCACCCAGGTGCCCCTAAAAGTGATTTTTTAAATGGAAAATGTATTCACAAATATGAGGTCATAGTAATGGAAGATTGTTTTAAGAATGTAGAATTTCATTTATAGCTGTTGAAATCTTAGAGTTAAAAAAGTAACTCTTACGCTATTTTAATTTTGGTCGTTTTCCCCTCTATATAGGTTTCATGCCACCTCCAGTTCCACCACCTGTTGTACCACCACCCACCATTCCACCAGTGGTACCAACATGTGAGTTTTTTACTTGGGGAATTTTTTTTATTCATGGTAGTGTTAGCCCGTTGACTCTCATTCTTATGAATTACTGTTAATTTTTTTTATTATGGAAATTTTAGACAAATATTAAATGATTTCTAAAAAATTAACATTATATATGACATTCTATATTCAGATTTGCTCTGTTTCAAATGTCATTTATAATTGGTTTTAGTCAAAATTCAAAGAATCCTCAGATCATATTCGTGTGCTTTGTTTTGTGTATTAAATGTTTTAATATAGAGCAGTGCTGCTGAGACTTCCCTTTCTTTTTTAATCCTTTATGTCTTTGATATGTTGAAGAAACAGTTCACTTCTGTATACAGGATTCCACAGTGGATTTGGTTTTGCTTCTTTGTGGCATCAAATTTATTCCTCTGTCTTCGATATTTCTGTACATAGTAAATTTTTTTAGCACCAAAGCTTTGCTTAGAATCTGCTTCAGTGTTTTTAGCAGTAATATTTAATGGGTTGGGTGCTATAGCCATGCAGTTTCTTCTTATCCCACTTTCAGTGGTGTTAAGATGGATCAGAGCATTCAGGTAATGGAACCTGGCCATTAAGAAAGTTTCCATTTGAATTTTCATCTAATGATTTCATCTGTTGATTATTATTGCTTTTTACTTTATTTTATTTTTTTAATTTATTATTATTTTTATTTTTTCCATAACCCGGCCACCCTATCCGCTTTACCCCCAGCCCCCAGCAACCCTCAGTTTGTTTCCTGAGAGTAAGTCTCTTATGGTTTGTCTTCCTCCCCAGTCACATCTTGTTTCATTTTTTTCCCCTCCCTACCCACCACAGACTGCCCCCTGCCTCTTACATCCCTCACATCAGAGAGATCATATAGTTGTCTTTTTCTGATTGACTTATTTCGCTCAATATTGCTCTTTAATCTACTTTCCATTAGTTGAAAAGTGCCAATCTTTTTAATTTTTTAATTTTTCCACATTCTTTACCCAGAATTTTTCTATGAAAAAAACCTTTCTCATCAACTGGTAGTATTTAGTTATCTTGAGATACATTTGCACAGAAGAACCATGGTAGATGCTAAGTTCTTGTCTCTAACTGCTATTTTTTGGCATAATGAGTTCATTCTATGGGTATTTCCAGTGATACCTGGTGACTGAAGGGGAAGAGGCTTTTTCTTATTTTTCCTCCTCTTTCTCTTCCTTTTCTCTTCATCTCTTTCTCCTTCATTTTCTTTAGTGTTTATGGAGTAAGCAGTTGCATTCACTTTTCTTTTTGAAGTTCAGTTTGTTGTAGCTTTAGACAGCAAGACCTTTAATAGTTGCTTCTCTATTCTTTCGAGAGGACTGCATCAGTTTTTGGAAGACTTAGTAGCTTACTGTCCCAATATTGGTTCAGAGGACTTTATTGTAAGGACAGTGTGTATAACAGAGAATTTACTTATTGATAATATAATTCATTTTCCTTATATTTATAAAGTCTACTTTAGTGTTCGGACGGGATTAGGATCCTTCTTTTTTGTTATTTTTGTTTCATAAGAAGAATTCTTTCTTCCTAAAAATTAGAAAAGTGTTGAGAAGCCATTTCTGAATTCAGCATTCACAGAGATTCATCCTGGAGTTTGCCTCCCAATTATTTCTTTAGTTTATTCATTTTAGAAAATCTGGTATCAGTTGAATGGAGAAAGAGAAATACAGCCATTTTCAGGTACTCTCCTAGTTGCTTACACTGTCGTTTAATTCTCATAATTCCCATACATGACTGCAAGTGGTTTTACTCCTATTTTATAGCTCCATTATGTGCTAACAGTGTGTCCAGGTAAGTTGGAGTTAAATGTGAGAGTAAAACAATTCTTAAAATTCCCAAGTAAATGATGCAACTGTATTGTGACATAACTGGACTAAAAATTCTGATGGTTTAATTGGGATTTTATATTCCTCCAGTTTTTTAACATAAATGACATAATACACTTGGGTTTTCTACTCATTCTTTAAAATGGAAGGATTATATATATATATATTTTAAAGATTTTATTTATTTATTTGACAGAGAGAAACACAGTGAGAGAGGGAACACAAGCAGAGGGACTGAGAGAGGGAGAAGCAGGCTTCCCGCCGAGCAGGAAGCCTGATGTGGGACTTAATCCTGGGTCTCCAGGATCATGACCTGAGCCAAAGGCAGTCGCTTAACCAACTGAGCCACCCAGGCGCCCCTATATTTTTTTATTTGTAGTCCACTTTACCTCTTCTTAATGTAATGGGTTTCTAACCTCATTTGACAAGAAGTAGTGAATGTAAGGACCCTAGTACATTATAACTTCAGGGAGTTTGAACTGATTTGTATTATTGTATGTATTTGTCAGTCTGCATGAATCATTTCTGTATATTCAGAATTCATGTACTGACATTCTTGTAAATTAGATTTTGTATTACTGGAATTTTCATTGTAAGTACTGGTCCTTATTTTACCAAACATTTTTTATGAAAGTATTTCCAAAAATTATTGTTCTCCCTTATTTAAAAAAAATAAAGCCCTCTAAATCTAATTTAGCCTCTTCTTTATGACTTATTTGTCATTTCGAGCATCAGTTATTACATAATATGCTAGATAATAGATGCCAATAAATGAAACAAACCATAAGAAGTTAAGTTTCCATTAAATAGTGGTACCGGAAGAGAATTCATGCATGCCATGGTAACTGAGTAGCCTTACCAAACAACTGGGGAGAGAGAACAGAAAGCCATTTAAAACTTTGGCAGGGCCAGTGTTGGTCATGGTTAATATTTTTAACTTAGCATATGAATTGCTTGCTTAATTAAACTGAAATATATTTTCTCCCTCTTTAAATAGCTTTAGTGCAGCCACCGTTATCCATGACTCCAGAAACGGTGAAAGATGTTGGATTTGGTGGTCTTGTTTTACCGGGTGGTTCTGTTGCCAGCAGTCTTGCTACTTCCACTCTGCCAGCTGGAAATGTTTTTAATCCTCCAACTAAACAAGGAGAGCCTGAAGAAAAAGTACCTCATCTTATAGACCACCAGATTCCTTCTGGTGAAAACACCAGATCAGGTAAAACAGAATCCCCAGAAATACGTAGTTAAATCATAAGCACTGCTTCTCTATATTGGTGTTTAATTCTGAGATGAACTGTAACCAGTTCAGTGCACCAGTAAATTAACCAGGAAATGTTACAGTGTTTAAAAAGAGATCACTATCTCCTAGAATTTCCCTTCAAAAAAAGTTGGCATTATGTTCAGGATAGCAATAGATTTTGGCACCTTTGTTTTTAGACCTCTGCCCCTCCTTTTTTGGACCTATTGGGACTGCTTTTAATGTTTGGTATCAAAATACAAGTGCACAAAATATGTATACTTAAAGAAAGGTAAGAATGAGCAAGTGTTAGGTATGAATAACTTCTACCCGGTATTCTCCAACTAGGTCTAAAAGATAAGTGTATTTGAAAGTAGCAAGTCCTCTTTTATGGCACCACTGTTAGTATATTAAAACTTGTTTGTGCTTTAGAAGCATATTTGTTAAAAGTGGAGCATTACTATAATAACTGACAGTTTTCCTTAACTTTAAATATCTATGTAAAGATTTTTAGATAACACCTCACTTATGTTTTAACATTTAAATTTCACAATGCATGGTAGTAGTTTTAATTTTTGTTTAATATCTAATGTGTCTTGGTTCTTCTGGGATACAAGTGGTTGATTAACTCTAGGGTGACTAATTATAGCAGTAGTAATTACAAATATAGTTTCCTTTTATACCAGAATGATTTTTTTCTGTGTTATTTTTTCTCTTTCTGTTTTAGTGATTCCAAATGATATTCCAAGTAACCCTGCAATTTTAGGAGGACAGCCGCCAAATGGGACAAGCAATTCTGGAATTCTGGGAGTCCAAAGACCAAATGTATCGAGTAATTCTGAAATTATTGGAATCCGGCCATCTAATATTTCCAATAGTTCTGGGATTATTGGAGCACAGCCACCGAATATTCTGAATAACTCTGGAATTTTGGGACTGCAGCCACCAACTGTGTCAAGTAGTTCCGGACTTTTAGGAGTACTCCCCCCAAATATCCCTAATAATTCTGGACTTATAGGAGTACAGCCACCGAATGTTCCAAACGCCGCTGGACTTTTGGGAACACAACCACCACCTGGGCCTCAAAATTTACCCCCTTTAAATCTCTCTAGTCAAAGAATGCCTGCAATGCCAATGTTAGACATTCGTCCAGGACTAATACCACAGACACCTGGACCAAGATTCCCTTTAATACAGCCTGGAATTCCACCCCAACGGGGAATCCCTCCGCCATCAGTACTTGATTCAGCTCTTCATCCGCCACCCCGTGGTCCTTTTCCTCCAGGAGATATTTTTAGTCAGCCGGAAAGACCTTTTCTAGTTCCTGGAAGACAAAATGTAGACAATGTTACTAATCCAGAAAAAAGGATACCACTTGGGAATGATAACATTCAACAGGAAGGAGATAGAGATTACCGGTTTCCTCCCATTGAAGCCAGGGAAAGCATTAGTAGACCTCCCCCGGTGGATGTTAGGGAAGTTGTTGGACGGCCTATAGATCCAAGAGAAGGTCCTGGAAGGCCTCCATTAGATGGTAGGGATCATTTTGGAAGACCTCCTGTCGATATTAGAGAGAATCTTGTGAGGCCAGGCATAGATCATCTTGGTCGAAGAGACCACTTTGGCTTTAATCCAGAGAAGCCCTGGGGGCACAGAGATTTTGATGAGAGAGAACATCGGGTTCTACCTGTCTATGGTGGTCCAAAAGGCTTACATGAAGAAAGAGGTAGATTTCGGTCTGGAAACTATCGATTTGATCCCAGAAGTGGTCCTTGGAACAGAGGATTTGGACAAGAAGTTCACAGAGATTTTGATGACCGCAGAAGACCCTGGGAGAGGCAAAGGGATAGGGATGATAGAGATTTTGATTTCTGCAGAGAAATTAATGGAAACCGTCTTGGACGAGATAGAATTCAAAACCCCTGGGTCCCCCCTCCTCATCCTCGGGTTTTTGATTTTTTTGAAGGGGCCACTTCTCAACGAAAAGGTGATAACGTGCCTCAGGTTAATGGTGAAAATACTGAGAGACATGCCCAACCACCACCTTTACCATTACAGAATGATCCTGAACTTTATGAAAAACTGACATCTTCAAGTGAAATAAACAAGGAGAAGAGTGACACAGTTGCTGATATAGAAAGTGAACCAGTGGTAGAAAGCACAGAAACTGAGGGGACATAATCATCACTCAGTAGGTAAAAGATACCTTTTGTAAAGTTGTCATCTCTCTGTAATAGATTAATGGCTGACTGGACAATAGTTGTTCACTTTGTCTGCCAGAATTAAGTTAATCTGATGTTCATGTTCACCTTTCTCTTAAAATAATTGTACAACTGACTTGTATAGACATTGTTCTTAATATGAACATGGTAGGTAAACATTTTTTATTTTTCTGATAAAATATAAATGTTGCCCCCAGATTCTTTTAACTTCAAGGAAATGAGTAACAGCTTGTCAGAGACTTCCTATGGAAGAAAGCATTTTTTAGATACTACCATTAGGTTGGATATGGTAATAGATATATTTCAAAATAGCAGTGGTGGTATATCTTACCCATATCTTTAGGCTGCTGCAGAATTTTAAGGTAATAGACAAAGCTGTGATATTTTATGCAAAGACTGGCTCTAGATATTTGAGGAGCACAATACAGAGATTTTAAAAAGTGGTTTTGTAAAATCTACACTATGGTCTCTGTTTCTCCAAAGTAAGTGTTTGTGATTTGTTCCTCATACTGCAGTGAGTAAAACAAAAAAAAGAAAAAAAAAAAACATAAATATTAAAGTACGTTTCAATGTTGGGTGAATTTTGTTTTTAGATGCCAATAAAACTTACTTGTTTGATAACAGTGTTCTAGGAATTGTATTTTTTTAATCTACAAATTCTTAAAACCCTGGATCATTAGCAGCATGTGCTTAGTAGTTGCAGAAGTATTTTATTACTCTTAATAACAACAATGAAGAACTGTGTGGTGGAAAAACATGTAAATCATGCAGTCTCATTAGTATGTATGTAATATTTGTATATACTGTGTGAGTCATACGTAGGTTTTTCTTTTTCTCTGCATGTCTGCCTTCATGTACATACAGAGAAAAATAGTTGATAGTTTAGATAATAAAATATTCCTCAAAATCAGATAGAAAATTAGAGAAATTTGGCTAGTTGGCAATGCTTATAGTTAAAACTCTCCTTAGCCTTTATGAAGGTAAAATAAGAACGATTGTAAAGAAGTGCATTGGCTGTTTGGCAATTCTATTTTAATGTAGTTAGGCATGAAGCCAGAGTTAGCATGGAGCCAAAATTCACTTGAATGCTTGCATTGCTTTGTTTCACATTATATTTGCTATTCTGCATAGATAGTGCGAGTACTAAAGTACTTACTGGTCACTTGCCTGAAGTGAATTTCTTAATTGCACAGAATGTATAGAAGTGTTGGTGATTTAGAGATATTATATATATCAGGAACAAAGTGTCCACCATGTGTTTTGTAGGCTCTGAGTAATACTGTTCAGATTAGCCTCCAAGCTAAACTGAGTAGTAGAAAAATTGGGGATTGGTTTTCTATTTATTTATTTATTTTTGCTTTTAATTTTCATTTATTTGCTGTTTGTTTTTCCTTTGGGTTTTACATATATATACATATATATAAAACCATTGGTGTTTTTTATGTTCCTAATGAAGGCTTTTATTTGGTCCTATGAATAGACATTTTTGTTCCCTATGAATTCCCAGCTATTCATCAATTGCTCTGTTCTCTAAAATTCGTAAGCTACGTATGTCAGGCCTGCCCAAAGTAATGATAGAACACACCAGCTATTTAAAATTGGGTTGTTTTTGCTTACCTCTTGATGCTCTAAAGAGCTATAAGAGCTTTATGGATGGTTCCTGGCCAAAAAATCAAGTCAGTTCTTCTTATAAGTTCTGAACAGAAATAGTACATTATTTGTTTTGTTATATGAAAAAGTGGATACGAGTGGAAATTGGGTGTTTATTTCTACGGTAATTTGAATTGGTTCCAGTCTTTTCCTAAGGAAAACAGGAAAAACTGTGACATTGGTACAAAGTATTAATGTTCAGGAATGATTAGCCTTGTCCTTAAGGAACTTATATTGACTGGGATTTCAAACTACTTTAGTTGCATTTACCATTATTAAAATTAAGTGACATTCACTTGAATTAAATAGCAATAAAAATGTAAGACTTTTTAATGACCTTTGATCCCAAGTTTTTTATCACTGTTGGGCCTTCATGTGCAAACTTAAAAACAAAATATATATACAAGTATTGCACTGCTTTGAAGATTCTGGTGGTGAATGTTAACCTAATTAGTTGTCAGTGCTGTAGAGTCCCATCTTGGGAGTGTGTGACACTCTGAAAATAGTTGAAAAAAATTATGTGTACTTCTTCTCACTTTGTTCTTATCTTGTAGTATCGTATTTAAGTGAAAGAACATTATTCATCCTCATACTGACTTTCCAGGGTTGGTATTTACATTCACATTTTTTTTAAATAATGGAGAGAAGTTAAGTATCTAACTTGGATTAAGTTCTACACAAGAACTATCACATTTTTGATGCTTTTGATCCCAGTATGGTCACTAGAATGCTAGCCAGCCATTAATAGTACGCAAGGAGTAACTTAACCACTTTGATAAAATTGTTTGAAGTGCTGCACACAGTATCTACATTAGCCATCAAATTAATAATGTTTTGATTTTTGATATGTTAGAGGATGGTACGATGCTCTGAGGTATTCGTACTATACTATACTATACTACCAAACTGTAAAACTACAGTTTCAGTAGATACTACTTTTAAAATGTTTTTTGTCTTTAAACATTTCAGTAAACATTGGCTTCTGTTTATAGCATAAATAAATATAATGCACTTTGATCATTTATATTATAGTTAGAAGTTTATTTTATAGCAAAGCAGTCATCATTTGTAGCACATTATAGGTGGAATGCTAAATTATTTCAATAAATAGGATGGACAAATGCTTAGCATTGAAAAATGGCATAGTATAAAATTATTCACTTTAAACTCTGAAAATGACTTCATATAATACTTAATTGATAAAATTTGTTCATTATTTAAGGTCTTATATTCTTAGGGTTTCTTTTGTCCTGGTAATTTAGTTCCTTCATTAAATTTATTGGCCATTTTCATTCATATAAAAGATTATAGTTTATGAAGCTACACATTTCAAGTTGTTTTGGGAGTGGGTCAGTTTTGTTACTTTTAAAAAGAAAAAGTTACCTCTTTTAATTTGAAAAACTTTTTTTATGAACACCATAGTTCATCAGCTCTAAGGTGCCATTAATTATGAGAAGCACCATTCAGGAATAAAAAATGTTTCCAACATGACATGCCAATAAGACCCCTTTTAATTCAGAAATGTCAAAATATAAAGTGTCTTAGAATCAAAGAAATATGGTATTCATTATGAATTTTATATATATAATCCCGTATTCATTAAGTGATTTAAAGAACATTTTGGTGTTTTTTTGTCATTGTATATATTTTAGACGGGCACAACTTTAAAAGAAAAAAAATTTTAATATTCAATTAAAAATAATTTTGTTATACCTTATGTGCCTTTATTATCATTGCTTTATCGGGTGCTATATTAATAAAATGTTTTAAGGGCTTTTAACTTTTTCAGAGAAAGAAAACATTAACATTTTTCTCTTTAAATATTTTACATGATGAAGAGGAGAAGCAAGTACCTTTATATTCATTTTTAAGATAGGCAAAATGAAATATTTGTAAATAGTCATAAATACTGCAGTGTGGCAGAGAATTATAAATGTTTCCTTAATTGAGGATGCTGTGGTTTTATATAAAACATCTTTTACACTAAGTTTTAGGCACTAAAATTTTTGTTTTCCTCTTCTGAAGAAAAAAAAGATCACTTTTAAATGGGAGATTAAGTACTTGCTAAACCTTGGTTTAGCAAAACTTTCTGGAACTAGAATTCAAAATTAATGACCCAGATGGTTTCCTTGCGAGGGGGATGTTGCTTTAAATAGGGGCGCACATACTGAAAGCAATTTTAAATACACTGTGTCTGTGATTCTCAGCCAGGAAATGTATAACGGAATCACCTGTTGGAGCTCTTTGAAAATATCAGGAGGTGGGAGGATGTCACCACTGACTGACTAGGTAGAATCCCCTGGGGAGACACATATTTTTATACACATGTACACACACACACACACACACACACACACCCCTTCCTGGGTGTATATATACTTCTTAGACCCCCACATACCACCACTTCAGATAATTTAAAACATGTAAATACTTAATATACTGTGCACTTAAGAATCTTTAAAATTTTTTTTAAGTAAAATACTTCGGTGATCTAAAAATTACTTTTAGTGTTTCAATAAAGTGTATACTTAATTTGTGGCACTTGATGTTGGAGTATGAATACAAAATAGGGAAGTCTATCACAGATGTTTTAAACTCATTAAAGCATTAAGCATTAATCTAAAAATGAATTAAAGCAAAGGATGGAAGGAAGCATATATGAGGTGGTTTTATAGGAAGTATTTTTGAATACTTTGTTACAGTATTCAAAGTATTGAAACTTTGTTATAGGATACCTCAGAAATTTACTCAATATCATGGAATTAAATGCTTTGATTATAGAAAGGGCCCTTTGAAAGGGACAAAATTGCAAGCATTGAATTTATCAAGGACTAGTAATGTTACTAGTAGGTTAGATGTGGTTTGCCATCAAAAACTAAATGCAGGTCAGTGGTTTATTTTGAGTGGGATTTGCTTAAACATTTTTCTTCCCCTCTACTTAAATTTCCCCTCTTTCAGGGTGGTCTTTTCATTCTGTATGTACACTTAGAGTTACTCGGACTTGTTCTAGTCACTCTATAGAATGAATATTCTAAGTAATTTATGAATTATAGTAGGTCAAGGGGTATAATTGTGCTGATGGGCTAACTTTATATTGTAGAAGTGTTAGGTGCTTTGGATAGTAGGATAACCTGTAGTAACGGAAGAGGAGGGAGCTCTTATGCACAGAGCTCACTAAATGGTAGAGAATAAACTTGGAACTTGTGACTTTGAGCCCAGGATTAATGAGAATTAGATGAGTTTAGTGAGTCTGTTACATTTGTGTGGCAATGGCAGATGTGTAGCACTTGACCTGTGTTGTCTGTCTCTGACCCCCATGGGCAGCTGTCACTATTTTGCCTTATTTTCTGCCTTTCTCAGAATTCTCAAATCCTTCTCATAGCGCTCTAGCCTCCTTTTTGATCCTTCATTTCAGGCAAGGACTATCAGTGGACTGAACTGTGTAGAAAGCAATTTGCTGGCCCATAGTTTAGTGATTTCTAAAGTCATTTCTAGCACTTAAACGCCTTGAAGAGTCTATGAAACAAATTTTCTGTAAAAGACCAGTTGAGGAAGCAGGAAGAGCAAAGGGAAAGACTAACAACATTGGAACTTTTAAAGAGACCACAGATTTCATTATCATTAGGTTTTCAAAACTATCTTTAACATTTGCTAGATATGTCTTTAGACAAGTAATTATATGTCTGATCTTAACTAATCTGCGGGGTTACACTTTTTAAATAATTGATAATAGTATTAGCTAATATTTAATGACATGTACTATGTGACAAGAACTGGGATAATTTTATTACCTGTATAAGCCTCATAACAATCTTGTAGTATTACTGTTTTAATGGGTGTTTTACTAACAAGAAACCTGTCACAGATTTAAGCTATTTCCCAAGGTTACACAGCTAGTAAGTATTTTAGCAAAGATTGAAACCTAGGTTTATTACCCCCTACTAAAGTGCCAGACATACATGGCAGAGGCTCACAAACTATTAAATTTCTCCTCTTTTTAAAAGGCAAATAAATTCGTGCAGAAAAACATAATCTTGAACAATCAGTCTTATCCTTGTAGGGTAAGGCTCCATATAAATATTAAACTGAACTTGTGTTTTCACTTTTATAAGTATATGTGGGAGTGTCTTCATTTTCTATAGCTGAACAGTCACTTCAGCTTCATTTTCCTAGATTCTCTTTTCAGGATTTGACTTTTTCTTAAGGTTGTATACCATGATACATAGTCATTTGTTAACCTTCCTAATAACATGTTATTTTAGAGGCAAGTTTGTGTTGCATTTATATTAAATAAGATTTCTTTTTGATTACAGCTATCCCCACAAATAAAATATCAAAACTTATTTATTTTATAAAATGTTTTCATACAGGTAAAGCAGAGCCAGTGATTGCTTGCAAATATATATTTTAGGTTGTGGCCTTGGCAGCTCCTTTCTAAAATTTGGCATTTACGCACTGTATGTATAGCCCAAACTTAGTACTCAGTTTTCTTGTGTATAGAACTCCTACATTAGGAATATTCCATGGCTTGAATGAAGTTAAGTATGTAAAATTGTCCTTACACATAGTAAGCATTCAGTGTTAGTCTTTACTTACCACTTGAATTCAAGTAGTTTTAGAGCCTAGCTCTGTTGTCTTTGGTGGCACTGGATAATTTGCAGTGATTTTACTTTACTTGAATATATAATCTGACTCTAGGTTTTCTTTCTCTTCAAGTCTTCTATTCATATCACTCAACTTAAGTCCGTATAAGGTTTAATCCTAGCATGTCATGGTGCTGGCCTCAGATGACTCTAAACATTGTGGCCATGTTACTGACTAATTCACATGTCAGGAGAACATGCTTATTATATTTGTGAGTTAATACTTCAGTTTCTACTAATCTTGTCAAAGGTAATTATTTTGCTTATGTTATTACATGAAATAAAAAATTACTGTATTTGAACAATGATATTTTAATAACAGGAGTCTTGTGTTTATTACTGAACTTGGGTCAGTTTGCATATTAATAAGAATATTAGTAAATCAGAAGACTTGTGTTGAATAAAATTAACCTTTGAAAGTGTAAAAGATAAACTATTGTTTAAGAATTGATCTTTCTGTGGTAATTGAAATTACTTTGAACCTTTTTAAGGAGGAGAAGGTAGCATTTACCATATCAGGGTGAAAAGCATGACATCTTGATATTGTGGTCTTACCCAGGATAAGGATTTAGAGATTTCTAAGTAGTTAACCATCAGGACTTAATTTAGGACAGTGTTTCTTACAAATTTACTTAATGATATTTTAATTACAGCCCTCTGTTTTTATCCTATTATTTTCTGAATTGTTAGCCAAATGACCACAGGTTAAAATGTGTTCTCATTACAGGGAGAGAAGGTCTTGAGGGTGGAGAGACTTAAGATTTTTGACTTCTGTGTTGTGGACATGGTACATAATTTATTTTCCGAAATACACTGTGTGGTAGATTGTTATTTCTTTTTATTACAAATGAAGAGGCAAACTCAAGTCCATGGTTACACAGGATTTATTTGCACAGGTGTTTGGCCCCAGGTTTTGCTGAATGTGAAGCTATGCTTTACTTTAAAAGATGTTGTTTTGTCAAGGTAGATTTTATTTAGTTCATGATCTGCGTAATTAGGTTCCTGCTGTAACAACATTACTGAAAATCAGGTGGCTTAGAACAGCAGAAACTTATTCTCTCACAGTTCCAGAGGCTAGAAGTCCAAATCAGTGTTGACAGCCATGCTGTCTTCTCTGAAGGCCCTAGAAGAGAAACCTTCCTTTTCCTCTTCGTAATGTCTGCAGTTTTCAGCAGTCCTTGGTGTTCTTGACTTGTAGATGCATCACTTCAGTTTCTGCCTCTGTCATCAGATGACGGGTGGTCTTCCATCATGTGTCTTCATATCATGTCTGTGTGTCTCAATTTTCCTCTTAAAAGGACATCAGCTATGTTGGACTAGAAACCCACCCTACTTCAGGATGATGTCATCTTAACTAAGTACATCTGCAGTGACTCTGTTTCCAAATAAGGTCACATTCTGAGGTACTGTGGGAGTTAGGACTTCAACATATATTTTTGAAGGACACAATTCATTCATACAACAGCCTAAGAATGAATTCTGATTTAAGATCTAAGTAAGCAGACCTTGAAAATTTTAGAATACACACCAATAAGAAAGGTAGGTTGCATTTTAGAGTGACAAAACACATCTTTATAATAAAGAATTCCACTTTTAAATTACTTTGGTTATAACAATCATACTTAAATCCCTAATGCAAGTATTGCAAGCCATTAAACAGCACTGCCTAGCTTTTTAGATGAATTTGTAATGCCTGTAATGCAAAAGTTAATTTCTTTAGTAATACTGAACTAAAAGAATTTGCAAAGAAAATCCAATACTATTAGTATTAGATAGCAAAGAATCAGTTTACTGTGACTTATTCTTACATTTTAAAAATTGGAGGCTTTTTACAACTGTATTATATGCAGCTACCCTGAAAATTGCTGTTTCTTTCCATTTCACTTATACTGTTTTTATATTTTTTAAATATAGTATTAGCATTTTCTGCTTTGTCTACTCATTAACATTTTCCCTTAAGTGATATGACTGTCGCTTTGCCATTTCGGTGGGTTTTTTAGAAATTATTTCTTTATTTGCCAAATAAATGACCAGATTGTTCACTAGTTTTATTTATCTATAGAATTAGCCAGCAGACTTTGTATTTGACCAAGTAAAATCAACTTTGTACTAACTGAAATCCAAATTATATGAATATATAAATATTTACCAAATAGGTGTCTTAAAAGCCCCTGTAACTTCACAGAAATTTGCACAGTTCTCTTGATTTTTATTTGAAGATCACCAAAGCACTTAAGACACTGCCTGGCATGTCATACTGCCTAGGTGTTCACTGTTGTCATTGTCAGTAATGGCCAATAGAGACGTCGGGACATGCAAATCAGTGCTGTGTCAGTTGCAAATAATTATGAGACTATTTGTATAGATCTGGATTTTCAAAATGAGGGAGGAAAGGATAGGGCAAGGAATGCAGTTTTGTGTGGTTTTGGAGCTTTATAAGTCTTAGGCTTTTTTTTTTTTTTTTTTTTTTTTTTTACCTCCTCCACCTATATTTGATGCATTAGGCTAGTGGCAAGTATCCTACTGGCCCAAGTGGCTTGCCTGTCATGGAGAGAAGGCTGTAATCTAATTTCAGGAAGAACAATTAGAAAGCTTCCTACCTTTGGTTCATTGTTTAAATAAGTCCAGATAGTAATAATTCAGTGATTAAAAATAGTATTCCTCATTATTTTTATTCAGTAAAGTAGGAATTCAGGTTTTAAGAGTAGATTTTTTTCCATGGGACTTGAGAAAGGCTGACTTATTTGAAATGAAAAAAAAAAAAAGATCTATGCTTTTCCCATGAATATATTCATGCTAAAAAATGTTGTTGATCACTGAAAATAAACTAAGTACTTCCTTAAATTGTGTCTGACTCAATCCATTGTGTGGGAGACCACATTTAGAAAAATGATTTTCAAATTTGTTATTAGATCTCTCTGTATGACAGAATTTGAAAACATTTTATCCTAAAATTAAGTGTGTCAAATAAAATTTGAGATCCAGGAGATTGTTTGGGGAGAGAAGTAAAGTTATTTAACTATTGCCAATTCTGGAATCTCCAGTCACCCATAGTAGCCAGTTTAAGAAGATACAGTAAGGATCTTGGTTCCATTGGCAACCACAAAATGCCACAGGAACTGTAGTTACCTGTTCTTCCAAATGTGAAGCGATAATTTTTTTAATTAGAGCTTAAAAAATAACAGAGTCTTTAATTGTTACCTTGATATAGAAAGCTAATTTTGGAATGGGGCCTGCCCTTAAAATGTTAACAGCTCTAATCTTTCTTTGCCACGTTGGTTATTTTATTTGTTGGACCAAAGCTATAGATGTAGGACCTGATGTGGAAGGATTTAAGGACATAATATACCTGCCCCCAAATTCACAATTCAGAGTTTTTGTTTTATTTAAGTTGTGTATTTCAACTTTTCTTCATAGTATGACTTATACAATGGGCAGGTGAAATTAGTAGTTCACATTTTAATGAGTGGGAAGTCGAGGTTGATTTCTAAATTAGTTTTAAATTTTAAAAGGGTGAAAAAACAGCTTCCCTCACTCCAAAAGCAGTTCTATTTAACTGATAGTAAAAGTAGGGAATCTGGAAATGGTCATGCATGAAGGAAAAATTTTGATGAGGGTTCACTTGCGAAAACTATGGGGATAAAGGCACTAGCCTTTAGATCTCACGAGCCTCTAGCTATCTAAGGGTTATAGACAAGGTTACGGCCTTGATTCTTTCCAAACCAAATCCTGAACATAAGATGGAAAGGATCTTTCTGAGCCCAAATCCTGAACATAAGATGGAAAGGATTTCAAGAGTTATAGGAATAGTGTAACAAGATCCTGAAAACAATCATGATATCTAGGTTCGGAGAATTAAATGAAGCTGACACTTCGTGATTAGCCATTAAGTCCTTTGAGGTTTAATTTTCTCAGTTTTTCCAAAGTAATACTTGGCTACGTTTCCCTTCATTCTTGGCAGTTTAGATAGCTCTCCGTTTCTTTTTGTAGCTCTTAGTGTCTTTTTGTCTGATGGAAAAAGAAAGTGATTATAGAGCACTGCCTTTTGTTGGGTTTGTCATCAAATACGTACTCAGGCACCTTAAACAGAGCACTTGGGCAGGAAGTGGTTGAGCTAGGTTGATTTTTCTTGGCCAATATTTTTGTTCAGTGAGTAGTCTGACTTTACTTTTGTTTCTCTCTTGGCTGTTTACCTTTTTAATTTGACATTTCATATAGTTTCTAACCTAGTGCAGCTCATAATTGGAAATACATGCGTGTATATGCACTTATTAAACACTCACATAATACACCTTAGGAAAGAACTTTCAACAAATGTAGTTTTCCTTTTGATCTTTTTGTGGTGGCACTTGACTATTAGGAATCAGACAACTTTTTTTTTTTTTTTTAAGACTTATTTATTTGACAGTGCAAGCACAAGCAGGGGGAATGGTAGGCAGGGAGCCCGCTCAGCAGGGAGCCTGATGTGGGACCCCATTCCAGGACCCTGGGATCATGACCTAAGCTGAGGGCTGATGTTTAACCCACTGAGGCATCCAGGCATCCCAAGAATCAGACTACTTAAAATTAGTATCTTTTCTTTCTTTGCTTTGAGTCTCACATCTGCTTACCAAATTTGTATTTCTTTAGGAAGTAGGCCTTTAAAGCCTGATGTTTTATCAGAACCTACTCCGTCTTCATTAGAAATATGACTTCTTTAAATTCTCTAGTAACCAGAACCTAATACTAAATGTATAGTCAGTACTAAATATATTCTCAGAGAGCAAGAGCAAGCAACAGAGCCACCTACATGTAGTTTTTAAAGCAGTAATATCAGGGCACATGGCTGGTTTGGTTGGGAGAGCATGTGTGACTCTTGATCTTGGGGGTCGTCAATTTGAACCCTATTGTTGGGTGTAGAGATAAATAAAAATAATAGAGCAGTAGTATTTCTGACAGCTGGCTAAAAAATGAAAGTACTAGCACCAAATCATTTTTGATCTTCTGATTTATTACAACCTAGCAATACTTACTTACTACCCATTGCTCTTAATGTCATCAGTACTGTGGTTCACCTTGTAAGTTTGCTTCAGCTGCTTTCTTGTACCAGGTGAGTCCAAAACTGCCAGAAGTCAGTTGAGGCTGACTGGGACCTGAGGGGGAGCAGATGTGTGCCTCGGGGAGCATGACTACAGTAGGGCCCATGGGCAGCCTTGTTGACCTTTGACCAGATGCTTCCTGTTCAAGTTCAAACAGAGACCTACCTTCTTCTGTTTCTCTTTTTCCTTTATGGGCATACTTTTGGCAGTTCTAATTTATGAGCCACTATTCTAAATATTTTATCAAATTAATAGGTTCAAAGTGAAGTACTTTATTTCATTGAGCCAAGGTGCCTAGGATTCATTCATGGAATAAAGATGGAATGTTTGGCTTATCATGCATTAAGAGTACATATTTGGAATGCCAAGCAGTAGACCTCTCAGGATGATGATTAAAAAATAAACAAAAACCCAGACATTTATCTGGTTTTGGAATTTAGCCTAGGAAAGAAAACCCCTCAGGTACTTCTGCTCAGACAGCCTGAGCCCTCTACTAAATGAGAATTAGTAGCATTCCCTATGCCTCTGTGCCACCGTAATTATTCCTACAGCCTCCTGCTTGCTAAGCACAATATAATGTGGAATTTACTTCTGTAGCAGAATTGCTAAAGCCCTGGCACCCTTGCTTCTAGCTTTCTCATATCTTTCTGATCTTACAGCTTTCATCTGTAAGTAGAAATCTTTGAAGCCATAGGAGAGGGACTCACGTATTTTAGGATGCCTTTTTAACTATAACTTGCACGGTAGAAAGAACCTGGAGCCTAAGGAGAGTTAACATTGTAATACCCATAGTAATGGAGTTTGTTATATTCTTGTGCTACGGTACTCAATTTTTTTGTCTGTTTTCTGTCTAGAACAAAGTTAAAAAATGAAGGTGTACCAACGTTTCTCTCCCCCTGATAAACACTTAGACTTTTATCACAACTACGATAGATACCATTAAGCTATCCCAGACTCTTTCTTGTTAAGACCCAGATTTTTCACAATTCTCCAGGTAGCCAGTTGTTAAAATTAGATCTGAAACCTCTTCATCCTGGTCCTGAAGGATTTGACCATTTAAAAATGTATGCCTTTCTTAAGCAGTGGTTCTAGCGTCTTCCTCTCACTTGGCAGTATACGGTTTTTCACTTCGTAAGGTAATGTTCTATGATGTTATTTTACATGAACACTGTAAGGATATTATCCTGTTTCTGCCTTCACTGGCTTTGAGATGCAATCTTATCTTGCATAAGTTAATAACTGATTTGTTCTGAATTATTCAAGTATTTTTAAAACAAAAATAGGAGTAAGATAAAATTATTTATTAGCCTTTAATTTTATAAATGTCATAATGTCCTAATTCTATTTTGGCCTTATATCAACTCTTTATAGGGAAGAGAATCCTCACTGGAAATGTTAAGTGGAATAATTCTATCTTTTGCCATTTGATTTAGGTTGACTGTTTTCAGTTGTTACTAGAAACTTGCTAAGACTTGACCTTTAAACCCAGTTAATTTTTGTTTTAGGTATTAAAAGTAAGTTCTATTTTTAAAAAATGTTAAGGGGATAGTTAATTGAATTTTATTAGAGGAGGAGGTTTTATAAGGAAGTAGAATTGAAAACTCCGAGGATGGAATTGGGGTTAGTATATTGCATTATTTCCCAGAGAAAGTAAAACTAGTCCAATACAAAGATTGTTTAAGAAAGGAGCAGGAATTATTTAGCACCTAACTAACCCCGATTTCTTTCTGAAATGAAAAGGTGAAATTTTACATCAAGCTTTCATGTTTATGTAATCCAAATACGTTAGAATAAAATATTTTAATGTTACAGGTGATCGTGGAAATCAATGCATATGGCCTTGTTGACTTTAATGCTGAGCGCCCTCAAAACTTAGCTGTTTTGTTGATGTCAAGAAAAATAAAAGGAGTTTCAGAAATTTGTTCACTTTGTAACTTGACTGAACTGTGTACTTCGAAGTGTCAAGTAGTAATCTTATTTGCCTAATGTTAGCTTTGAAGTAATTTGATTTAGTAACATGCAACCGTACATAGATAAAGAGTTGTTTTTCTGAGTAGCTTAAAACTTGAGCCAGATACTGAAATCCTTAGATTTGCTAACTGTAATTGAACTATATTATGTCTAGACTGCTCTTTAACTATACATATATTCTCTTTCTTAATTCTTATACTTCTTAGCGTGTTTCCAAAGCATATGGAATTTCCATTTCTTTTGGGAGGAATAGATATAATCTAACAGCTTTAGGTATAACCATGATTGCTGTATGAACAAGTTTTCCTTTAGTAAATTCTTACACGTGCTTGATTGTAATCCTAGATACCATTGTGTCGAAAGGTTCTGTGTAAAGTGCATGGGATTTTCCTAGCAGTCCCACTATCAGAAATCATCGTTATCACAGGCCTCACATGTACAGATAAGATTGCAGTTAGAGGGGCGCCTGGGTGGCTCAGTTGGTTAAGCGACTGCCTTCGGCTCAGGTCATGATCCTGGAGGCCTGGGATCTAGTCCCACATCAGGCTCCTTGCTCGGCGGGAAGCCTGCTTCTCCCTCTCTCACTCCCCCTGCTTGTGTTCCCTCTCGCTGTGTTTCTCTCTGTCAAATAAAATCTTTTAAAAAAAAAAAGATTGCAATTAGAGATACACTTGAATGATGTTCACACTGGTCTTTAGAAGATGGAATTTCAGCTTAATTTTTCATCCTTTATATAGCAGATTCAAAAGTGAATCCAATTTGAATTTTCTTTCTTTGAAAGAGAATGGGTAACAGGTCCAAAACACTTTAATTTCAGATGGTTGCAAAGCCTAAAGGAGTTCTGTTTCGATAATCACAGCAAGATTATAACCAACACTGGTTTCTTGCTAGTGGTTTCTCTCATACTTTTGAACATGCACTTATGTTGAGGTTTATTTATACAGACAAGAATCTTTGCCTACTATAGCTGGGATTATTGTTTTAATATATTTTAGTGTGAGATATTTGTATTGAGATGCATTTAGTCTCTTGAGGAAGATCTTAATGCAAATCTAGTTGTTAGCTATATATTAGGTGCTTATCAATAAGTATATGGATCCGGGGGGGGGGGGAATCTCTGGGGGCATGTTTCCTATTTTTTAAGTGATATTATCAGGAGATTTTATTATTTTTATTATTTGGTGGTAGTGGGGTTGGATCTTAAGCAGATTCCATGCCCAATGCAGAGCTCGATCCCCTGACCCTGCAGTCATGACCTGAGCCAAAATCAAGAGTCAGATGCTCAACTGATAGAGCTACCCAGACACCCCATTAGGAGATTTTAAAATGAGATTAATTTCTTTGCAGATCACTTTCCTTGGTAATGTTGACAAACATTGGGTATATTATTGTACATGTGGTCTCTTTTCCTTGGTATGAGGGCAACTGCTTAATCTATATTGTGAACAAGTATACTTTTGACATTTTCAGGAAATTACAAGGTTATTAGGCAGATTTTCAAGTTGTGAAGACTGTATTTAGAAGATAAAATTCAAGTGAGACAAATGTCTTCTGACCAGTCACTTCTTTTTTTTTTAATTTAATTTAATTTTTTTCAGTGTTATAAGCTTCATTGTTTATGCCCCACACCCAGTGCTCCATGCAATATGTGCCCTCAGTACCCACCACGAGGCTCGCCCATCCCCCCCTCCCTCCAAGACCCTAAGTTTGTTTCTGAGTCCAAATTCTCTCAGGTTTCGTTTCTCTCCCTGAATTATCCTACTTCCCATTTCCTTTCCTTCTCCTACTGTCCTCTATATTACCCCCTTATGCACCACATGTAAGTGAAACCATGTGATACTTGACTTTTTCTACTTGGCTTATTTCACTCAGCATAATCTCTTCCAATCCAGTCCATGTTGCTACAAAAGTTGAATATACATCCTTTCTGATGGAGGTGTAGTATTCCATTGTATATATGCACCACATCTTCTTTATCCATCTGTTGAAGGGCACCTTGGCTCTTTCCACAGTTTGGTGATTGTGGCCATTGCTGCCATGAACATTGGGGTACATATGGCCCTTCTTTTCACTACATCTGTATCTTTGGGATAAATACCTAGTGGTGCAATTGCAGGGTCATAGGGTAGCTCTATTTTTAGTTTTTTAAGGACTCTCCACACTGTTTTCCAAAGGGGCTGCACCAACTTGCATTCCCACCAACAGTGTAAGAGGGTTCCCCTTTCTCCGCAGCCTCTCCAACACTTGTTTCCTGACTTGTTAATTTTGGCCATTCTGACTGGTGTGAGGTGGTATCTCAGTGTGGTTTTGATTTGAATTTCCCTGATAGCTAGTGATGATGAACATTTTTTCATGTGTCTATTAGCCATTTGTAGATCTTCTATGGAGAAGTGCCTCTTCATGTCTCCTGCCCATTTTTTGATGTGTTCATCTTCTTTTTGGATGTTGAGTTTGAGTAGTTCTTTATAGATCTTGGATACCAGCCCTTTGTCTTTAGTGTCATTTGCAAATATCCTCTCCCATTTCATGGGTTGTCTCTTTGTTTTGTTGACTGTTTCCTTTGCTGTGCAAAAGCCTTTTATTTTGATGAAGTCCCAAAAGTTCATTTTTGCTTTTGTCTTCTTTGCCTTTGGAGACGTGTCTTGAAAGAAGTTGCTGTGGCCGATGTCAAAGAGGTTACTGCCTATGTTCTCTTCTAAGATTTTGATGGATTCTTGCCTCACGTTGAGGTCTTTCATCCATTTCGAGTTTGTCTTTGTGTGTGGTGTAAGAGAATGGTCTAGCTTCATTCTTCTATAGGTAGCTGTCCAATTTTCCCGGCACCATTTATTGAAGAGACTGTCTTTTTTCCACTGGATATTTTTTCCTGCTTTGTTGAAGATGATTTGACCATAGATTTGTGGGTCCATATCTGGACTCTCTACTCTATTCCATTGGTCTATTTGTTTGTTTTTGTGCCAGTACCATGCTGTCTTGGTGATCACAGCTTTGTAATAAAGCCTGAAGTTGAGTAACGTGATACCCCTAGCTTTGTTTTTCTTCTTCAACAATTTCTTAGCAATTCGGGGTCTTTTTTGGTTCCATATAAATTTTAGGATTGTTTATTCCAATGCTTTGAAAAATGTTGGTGGAATTTTGATCAGAATGGCATTGGAAGTATAGAGTGCTCTGGGCAGTAGAGACATTATAACAATGTTTATTCTTCCAATCCATGAGAATGGGATGTTCTTCCATCTTTTTGTGTCTTCTTCAGTTTCTTTCACGAGTGTTCTGTAGTTCCTTGAGTACAGATCCTTCACTTCTTTCTGACCAGTCACTTCTGACAGTGTGCAGCAGTGACGCTTTTGGGACCCAGATATAAACACTGATTTTTTTCTCTGCACTGAGCATAAATATAATGACTAAACATATGAAACTTAATGACAGTTTTTCCAATGTGATGACTAATTTAAAATCCCAGATTATATTACTTTACTTTTGTGTCTTAAAACAAAAATTGTATGATTTTAATGGGTAGGATTTGTTTTTGTTTTTGTTTTAAGACTTTTTATTTATTTGACAGAGAGAAACACAGCCAGAGAGGGAACGCAAGCAGGGGGAGTGAGAGAGGGAGAAGCAGGCTTCCCGCCGAGCAGGGAGCCTGATGTGGGACTAGATCCCAGGTCTCCAGGATCATGACCTGAGCCGAAGGCAGTCGCTTAACCAACTGAGCCACCCAGGCGTCCCTTAATGGGTAGGATTTGAAACAAATATAGAAACCTTCCTTGCATTTTTCAGGGGGATACCTGGCTGGTTCAGTTGGTGGAGGATATGACTCAATCTTAGGATTGTGGGTTCAAGTTCCATGTTAGGCATAAAGATTATTTAAAAATAAAATCTTTTAAAAAATTGCATATTTGGTCGGGGGGGGAGATAAATTTTTACCTCTAAATTTTTATTCTGGCAAACAAGAAGAAGGCTCTTTTAAGAGTAAGAATACTTTTTAATGTGATTCAAATTCCTTAAATTTTTAAGATATTTTAATAAAGATCCTTCAGTGTAATCCCCAGGCTTAGGTTCCTTTCTTGTACTATCTTTTGGAGAACTCATAAAGGGAAATACACTGCTTTTCAAACCTAGGAGAAGAGAAAATATTTCGTAGTTTCCTTTCCCTGGTTATATGCCTCTCCCATTCTCCACAGAATTATCCCAAAACTTTCTCACTCCCCATGAAACGTACCTATATCCCCTCAGCAGAGGATCTTCCTCTTCCAGTGGTATGACTGGTAGATGGGAGCCACTTTGTTTCAGTCAGGCTTCTCCGAGTTTACTTAAAATTAAATTGTCTGGTCTCTGCCTCTAAACCATTTGTTCTCAGTGAGAAAGATTTTGCCCCCCCCCCCACCGCTTTTCCCCCAGGAGACATTTAGCAATGTCTAGAGACATTTTTGGTTTTCATAACTGGGATAGGGTTGGGAGTACTACTGGTATCCAGTGAGTATTAGGAGCAAGGATGCTGTTAAACATCTACAATGCGTAGGGTGATCCCCCTACCCCCCCCCCCCCCCCCCCCCCCGCACCATGGTGATTCTGTCTCCAAGTGGCAAAAGTGCTGAGGCTAGAAACCTTACTGTAGTCTTAGGAGCAAGTGTCATTCCTTACCTCTTTCCTGTATTCTTAACCTTTCCCTTTTCACTTACCCCAAGTTTTCCTATTAATGTGCTGTCTCTCACACTTATAAAAGATAAGTGTGCCCTTGAGCTTTTGTTCTTTTCTAGTTGCTGGTTTCCTTATTCCTTTTTAGGAAGATCTTTGGAAATTGTTTAATTTGTCTCAATTTCTTTCTTTTTTAAGATTTTACTTATGAGAGTATGCGTATGGTAGGGGGAGGGGCAGAGGGTGAGGGAGAGAGAATCTCAAGGAGACTCTTCACTGAGTATGGAGCCAGACTCCAGCTCCATCTCATGACCCTGAGATTATGACCTGAGTTGAGACCAAAAATTGGATGCTGAGCCCACTGAGCCACCCAGGCACCCTATTTGCCTCAATTTTTCCTTCCTTTTATTCTTCAGTGCACTGTAGTCTGCTTTTGACCTCACCAATCCACTGAAGTTGTTCTTTCTAAAGTCCTCACTGACATGCTGGACTCTGACCTGTTTACCTTTTGCTAGTGCCCTACTGATCTCTACCATTAACCGTGTGTTTTAGCAATTTGATAAAATCTGCAGCTCTGGAATGCATCACTGCTTGTCTTGCTGTTGCTTCTCCCTGGGGTGGCATCGTCGCCTTCTCCACTGCGCAGACTCCTGTTTGCTCAGGATAAGAGCCGCATCTTTAACCTTTTCTACTGTCCCCTGGAAAAGTAGCCATTCTCTTCTCACTGTGTTATCTCTATTATAGTACTTTGTGGTTTTAATGCAATTACTTGTTGGCATGTTTGCTCTTTAGAGGCCGAAATCAGATCTTATTTATGCTCCTGGTGAAATGCCAGAATCAGTACACACTTAGTAAAAATTTGTTGAAAGAATTAAAAAAAAATTTTTTTTAAAGATTTATTTATTTGAGAGACAGTACATAGGTGCATGCCCATGGTAGGGGGAGGGACAGAGGGAAAGAGAAAATCCCAAGTCAACTTCATGCTGAACTTGGACCGCAAACAACTTGGGGCCCAGTCTTATGACCCTGATGTCATGTCCCAGTCTGAAACCAAGATTTGGTCGCCCAACCAACTGCACCACCTAGGCGCCCCCAATTTTATTTTTATTTTTTTGCAAGAGAGTTTGTGTGAGTGGGGGCAGGGGGAGGGGCATAGGGAGAGGGAGAAAGAAAATCCTAAGCAGGCTCCACACCCAGTAGAAAGCCCAGTATAGGGCTTGAACTCATGATCCTGAGGTCAAGATCCGAGCTGAAACTGAGTCAGATGCTTAACCATAGGAGCCACCCAGGCATCCTAAGAATTAAAAAAAAAAAAAAAAAATTAAAAAGAAATCAGAAGAGCCCAGAAAGATCGCTGAGACCTGGAAAAATCGGTCCTTAGCAACACAAAGCCTGAGGCTACATGAAAGTTCAGCATCACACTTGGGAACTTTATAGAAATTCAGAGTCTCAGGCTCCACCTCAGACCTTCTGATTCAAGATCTGCATTTTTAAAGGCGCCTCTGGTAATTTGTAGGGGTGATAAAATTTGAGAAATAGGGCTCCAGTTCATTTTCCCCCAACAAACGTGGGTTTTCCATATGTTCAAATGGAATACATACGATATTCTTGGTGTTTGTAAAGATTAGAATAAGTACTTTCATAATCATATATCTTGTAAGACCGTTAACAGAAGCCCTGTGGAATACTTATTTCTAACAAGGAAGGGGAGATCGTTTTTTAACTGGAAGTGCTTTTTGGTATATTTAAGAGTTTTATCTGATTCCTCTGATAATATTTGTAACAAGAGCTTTGAGTGCATTTCTCATGTGAATATTATTCTGTTCTAGATTAAATTCATTAAATCTTGGAATAGGGGCTATGAGTTTGGATTAAGGAGGTAAATTTGCGTAGACTTTTTTTTAATGCTTTCTGATTTGGAGGTAGCAGTCCTACTTTACCAGCAGATACCGGCATTGTGCCTGAATGGAGTGAATATAATTTAATAAAGAGTGAAAGGCTTAAAAAAAAATCATTGAGAAAGATGTAAAAATTGGAAACTATCAAGGCTTTGTAAGATGAACATATAATGGTGAATTCTATTATATGGCACAAGTTTGTGTACTAAATGTAGGGTTTCAGTTGTACTATTAAGATTTCTATAACATAATTTCTAAAGATACAGGAAATCTGATTTTTTCTCAGTCTGAAAAACTGACAGGTCAAAGTGAAATGTTTTGATCAGATATTTTATGTTCTGACTTTCTTGCCAAATTCTTTGAAACAGTTTAAAGAAGTGTAATTCATTCATTCATTCATTTATTTAAAGTATGCTCCATGACCAGTGTGGAGCCCAACATGAGACCTGACCTCATGATATTGAGACCAAGATATGAACTGAGAGCAAGAGTCGGGTGCTTAACCAACTGTGCCAGTCAGGCGCCCCTACATTTTTTATTTTTTTACTACAATGCATACATTTTTTATTTTTTAAATAATCTCTACATACCCAACGTGGGACTCAAACTCATGACTCCAAGATCAGGAATTGCATGCTTTACTGCTTGATGACTGAGCCACTCAGGTGTCCCAAAAGTTGTATTTTTATTTCAGGAAATTAATTCCGTAAGTCTCAGTATCCTAATGTATTAAATGAAGATAAATACATCTATCTGGAAGACTTGTTGGGGGATTAAATGAAAAAACGTGCAGTGCTGTATACAATACCCAGACTAATTCATAAAAGTTAGCTGCAGCTTCAACTCAGTGATGTGACTGTGTAACTGTAGAGAACTCTCCCGTCCTTCTTTCTTTTTCTTGTATTCATAGCCCAAGGGCATGTATTTGAAGGAGGCTCTCAAATTTTGGAGGTCAGATCTGGATTTCTTTGGAAGTTTATTTCCGCTTATTGCTCTCAATATGAATAGCCCGAGTCTCTTTTTTTTGAAAGTTTCTGGAACATTATCGTGTGGCCCTGTTATAGGTGCCTCTCCTCATTCAACACCTGCATCATCCTGTAAGGACCTCCTTAGTCACATGGGACTATTTCACTCTTAGTAAAAATTAAAAATTCACGGGGTGCCTGATCGACTCAGAAGAACATGTGACTCTTGATCTCAGGGTCGTGAGTATGAGTCCCACGTGGGGTGTAGAGATTACTTAAATAAGTACACTTTAGGGGCGCCTGGGTGGCTCAGTTGGTTAAGCAACTGTCTTTGCCTCAGGTCATGATCCCAGACACCCAGGATTGAGTCCCGCATCGGACTCCCTGCTCGGCGGGAAGCCTGCTTCTCCCTCTCTCACTCCCCCTGCTTGTGTTCCCTCTCTGTGTTTCTCTCTGTCAAATAAATAAATAAAATCTTTAAAAAAAATTAGTAAACTTTTAAAAAAAATCAAAAATTCATTTTCTTGGGGCACCTGACTGGCTCAGTCAGGAGAGCATTCAGCTCTTGATCTTGGAGTTGGGAGTTCAAGCCCTATGTTAGGTATAGAGTTTACTTAAAAAGAAAATTCAGTTTCTCAGTCACGCTACTTAAAATGCTCAGTAGCCACATGTGGCTTGTGGCTACCAAATTGGACAGCGTAGATGCAGAATATTTCCACAAAGTTCTACTTTCTAGCACTGTTGTAGAACAGCAGTTGCTGATAGTGTAAGATCCAGGAAGTGGGCTGTTTACCTTCTTAGCAGTTTTATGGCTCAGAATTCTGGGTGACTTGGTTGCATGTCTGCTTTCAGCTTGGGTCATGATCTTGGAGTCCTGGGATTGAGCCCCATGTTGGGCTCCCTGCTCAGTGGGGAGACTGCTTTTCCCTCTTCTGCCTGCCACTCCCCCTGCTTGTGCTCTCTCTGTGTCAAATAAGTAAATAGATCATAAAATATCCTCTCCTCACTATATTAAAAAAACAAAAGACAAAAAACCTGTCACCATTTGTTATTTTTTCCATTAAAGAGGTAAAATGCAGGCTCCTAGCTGGCTTAGTCATAGAACAAGGGATTCTTGATCTTGGGTCATGAGTTCAAGCCTCATAGTGGGCATAGAGCTTACTTAAAAGAGTTAAAATGCTTGAACAATTTATTTAAAAAGATTTTATTTATTTGACAGAGAGAAACACAGCTAGAGAGGGAACACAAGCACAGGGAGTGAGAGAGGGAGACGCAGGCTTCCCCTGGAGCAGGGAGCCGGATGCAGGGCTTGATCCCGGGAGTCTGGGGTCATGACCTGAGCTGAAGGCAGTAGCTTTAACGGCTGAGCCACCCAGGCACCCCTGCTTGAACAATTTTTCTTCTTATTTTTATAAGTATAAACTTTGGATTGGTAATTTATCACCTTAAGAGTTTTATTTTTATTGAAATATCTTGAGTTTTCAAATAAAATTCAGTAAAGTTTTAAAACAACATTTTTAGATAGACGTCTTTAAAATGTTATTTATGATTAAAGATACCAATATTTGATGAGATTAAACACATTCTTTCAACAGACGGCTTTAATCCCTTCTTTCTTTTTTAGTCTTTTATATCTTATATTTGCCATTTGTTTTTTCTAAGCAACACAGCCTGTGTTTTCCAAACATAGACTGTTCGGGAGCTCCATACTGCAGCTGCCATTTACATCTACGTTATTACTTATGGCAAAAAAACAAACATGCTGACAGATAATTTGGAATGAATCAGCAAAAGTAGAAAGACCAAAAACATTCTGCACAGATTGCTGCTGGCAAATTTACAGTGAGTAGAAGTGTTCAGTTATTCCAGACCAATTTGCCAGGAGCCTATCTGTAATTCATCCCTGAAGTGTCCACATGCACGCCTGTCAGGATCTTCCCCAAAAGACATTTTATTGTTATTATTTTTGATTCTGTAGTCCTAAAAATGACGTTGTTTTCTGACTTATTGCAATAAAAAAATCACATTTATAGATATATAAGTAAATACTAAATTTATTTTTATAATATGAAGATTCTTACCCTAGTGTCCTGTTCAGTTACTGCATACTTTATGATTTGAAGCCATATTCTCTACAATATATAGAAATATCATTATAGTTACTAACTTAAAGATTGGGAATCAAATCAGAGTTGAATAGAAAGTGAATAATCCTCATATTTTTAAAACAACTTGTATATAGAGTTCAAAAGTTCCATAGAGATCATTGGCTATATTTTTACACAAGACAAAACTTAGACTATGTATTTTACTCATGGTGATGGACCTAGGTAGCAGTTCTTAAAATATATATATTCTTTCCTTCATATGGGAATATTTGTATATATTTTCCATAGTATTTATAACTTATACATCTCCACAGAAATTTAGTAGACAGGGGCACCTGGTAGTAATTACCAAACCAATCCAGTAATTTACTGGGTGGCTCAGTCAGTTAAACATCTGACTTCAGCTCAGGTCATGATCTCAGGGTCCAGGGATGGAGCCCCACGTCAGGCTCCCTGCTCAGCGGGGAGTTTGCTTCTGCCCCTCCCCCCATCTGTGTGCTCTCTCTCTCCGTCAAATGATAAGTAAAATCTTAAAAGAAAAGTAACACAAGGTACTCATACATGCCACAATATGGTTGAACTTGGAGAGTATTATGCTATGCTAAAGGAAAGAAGCCAGACACAAAAGACCACTTTTTTTATGCCTTACTTACATGAAATGTCCAGAATAGGCAAATAAGTAGAGTCAGAAAGTCGATGGGTGTTTGCCAGGGCCTGAGAGGAGAGGGAGATGGAGGATGGCTGTTGATGAGGATACAGTTTCTTTTCAGGCGATGAAAATGTGCTGAAGTTAGTGATGATGACTGTGCAACTTAAACTACTGAATTGTACACTTGTAAAGGTCAATGTTATGGTACGTGAATTAATCCTCAACGAGAAAACAAAAACCAGTAATGCATATTGAGCCTTAGCAGTTACCTACCACATAATTAGCTCTCTAAGCATTAGCTGCTACTGCTACTGGGGCCCATTTGTGAGTTTTTAGAAATTAATGCCTAAAATCTAGGAAATGTGATAATTTGTGTTTTATTTCACTGCCTGAAATACTTATAAGTGGTTTAACTGCTAATAACTTATTTTAATTATTTTTGTCTTCAGTTGCAGTGTTTATGATGTAAAAAAGATATTTGCCAACACTAGTTTCCAAATTCAGATGTTAACTGTAGCAGTCTTTTGCAAGAAAGAATCCCACATTTCCTTTCAGCGGTTTTCTTAATATAAAAATAAGTGTCATTTAAATGGTAAATTTTATGTTGTATATATTTTATGCATATAATTATGTATATAATTATGTATATAAGTTAAGAGGATAAACGCTAAATCTGAAGAAAGCTGTTCATTCTGAGGTAGTCTCTATTTGCCGTATTATAGTCTTATCTTATTAATTCAGATAATCACAGAGAAAAAAATCTTTAATGATGGCAGATTATATGTATATTCAGTTTGGAGCTTTTAAATCATCAACAGCTACTATTTCATGTTCATATATACCAGGTGCTAAGTAGAGCACACAGGCGATAAATTCCGTACCTGAAATTCAGTTCAAAACATCAGTATAATAAGTGATTCAGTGATTTTTATCAGGGGGGGAAATGATGTGTCAGCTTCTCATAGCTGTAAATATCAGTGTCAGTAACTTGCACAAATTCAGAATCTCTAATAAAGAGGTACTATAGAGCTTCATGTAATGCTGGTAGCAGAAAAAAAAAAGTGGATAGTTCCAAGGACACTTAAGACATGAGAAATGGTTGAGGACAAAGACAGTTACTAAGTGTGGCCCGAATGCCCACTAATAGCATTTGATGTGTAATGTAAAATGTTTACTCAAGATCTTTGTTTAGTACATTAATGTATAAATATTCCTTGGGCTATGTTTTGTTAATAAATTGTGGTAGTAATTACCAAACCAATTCAGTATGACTAGCATTTGGTTTGGGTGGAGATACCCAGAAATTCTCTAAATGTTACTGCTTTCAAGGAACTTGGAGAGTCATGGAGGGAGAGGAGGGTGTGGAACACTATGGCAAACCGTGTAATAAAACAAGGTAGAATATAGTCCCATGCTTCGGGACTTGGTGAAGATATGAATGAAATGAAAAAGTGGTGGTGGCAGTTATGGTGGAAATGATATTTAGGGGAGGCCTTGAAGGACTACCATAAGATGAAGAAAGGGTGAAAGGTATTCCAGGCAGGAATATTGATCCAGCTAGGACAAAGGTGTAAGCCTAAGAGCCAACCGTTCAGAGCCTGATGGAATCTAAGACCCATCTGGTGGGACCCGGCAAGGTCCCATTAGGAGTGACATGACATGTGGTTGGGTTGATTAGGTTGAGCCTGGATTACACAGAATCTTGAGCATCAAGAGCTGAGAAGGTCACATTTTGCCAGCTAGGCAGTGGGGGAGCCAGTGATTTGATGGATTGGTGTTTCCAGTGAGATTAATCCGGTAGTTCTGTGTAGGCTTGGAGAGTGTGAGTGGAGAGACCAGTGGATTTGCTCATAGGGCCCTTGTGGGTAGCCCTAGGCAGAGTTATTCTAAGTATTACCTTCCCTCTGTTTTTTTTTCCCTCACTTTTTCCTCTCTTTTTTTTGGTCTTCATTGCCTCATAATAGATGCTTAGACAATTACTTCTTACTCACTGAGTTTGTGATTTTAGATACAGTCTCTTTTTAAAAAAAACTCACTTTAATAAGTGATTTTTGTAAGCAGAGCTTTTCTTGTTGGCTTTTCATTAGAGATTAATGAATGGCAAGGAATGCAAAGTTTTGGACGGGCATACTGCTCAGTGGGATCGTGCTGTGGGCGGGGCCACCTATAAGGATAGCTCCCTTTGTAAGATTAAGTGTCTCTCAAAGTGTGGGCCATGGGTAACCTGAATTAGAATACCTCAAAGTTTTGTTCAAAATGCCAACTGAGCCCTTCTCAAGACCAAGTGATGCTAAAGTCTTTGAGTGTTGCTGAGGAAACCTGCAGCTTTAGCTGTCAGGTCACTTACACACATGCTGCATTTTGAGAACCACTGATTAAGGCATTGTCATTTTCTATGGAATTATTCTACCAAGTGGTCTTCTTAGATTCCATTTCCTGTATATTAGGTCTTTTCCTTGTAGGATATTTTCCTAGTAGACCATATATATATATATATATATATATATATATATTAGAGGTAGCATCTTATTCTCAGGTAGAAGCCAGATGAAGATTACATAACCTATGATTTTTTTCTTTTGCCCAGTATTGCTCTCTTCCACCCTCCCTCCCTTCCTTCCTTCCTCCCTCCCTCCCTTTCCTTCCTTCCTTCTCCTATTCCTTCCTTCCTTCCTTCCTTCCTTCCTTCCTTCCTTCCTTCCTTCCTTCCTTCCTTCCTTTTAGGTTTTATTAGAGAGTGAGCAGGAGGGGGTGGGGGAGGAGCATAGGGAGAGGGAAAAGCAGACTCCCTGCTGAGCAGGAAGCCTGATATGGGACTCCATCTGGGGACCCTGGGATCATGACTGGGACTGGAGGCAGATGGCTAACTGACTGAGCCACCCAGGCGCCCCTGCCCTTTTTCTTACAGTGCAATTGACTACTTGTGTAGTATGGCCAACAGTTCTCCCCTCAGTGTTGAATGCTATCACCATAGCAGTATTCAGTATGTCTTGTTGGTGTTTAATCTGTCAGATCTAATTAAATCAAATTTCTTTTCTCTAAAAATGTCTGTGTTACCAATGTCTGGAGTTGAATGGTTCCTGTTTCACTATTGAACTGCTTATTTCAAATTCCTTATAATTTTTAGACCTGTCCTTAGAATCTGTTATCATGACCCCTGACCTTATATTTTTTATTCTAGTAACTAGGCTTTTTTTTTTTTTTTTAAGATTTTATTGATTTATTTGACGGAGAGAAACACAGCTAGATGAGGGAACACAAGCAGGGGGAGTGAGAGAGGGAGAAGCAGGCCTCCTGTCGAGTAGGGAGCCCAATGTGGGACTCGATCCCGGGTCTCCGGGATCATGACCTGAGCCGAAGGCAGTTGCTTAACCAACTGAGCCACCCAGGCGCCCCTAGTAACTAGGCTTTTTTTTTTTTTTTTTTTTTTTTTTTTTTTTTT
>PITA01003763.1:0-25632 GCA_004023965.1 Spilogale gracilis
TGATTCTTGTTAAGCCTAACTAGAAAAAATAAAAAGTACTCACAGCTTCATAGCACCAATCTTTGAGAATGTCGAGCTCTCCAGAAATCATGGCCTAAAAGGGGAAAACAACAAAAAAATTAGCTCGAGCCTAAAAAGGGATGATCCAAGCAGGAGGCCCTCCCCTGCAGGCTCTAGCTAGGGAGCAGGGGGCCCGGGGACCAAGGGCCTATGTGTGTGACCCCTGGCAGCCCAGGGTGGTCCGCAGGGCCTCGTGGGAGGAGGCAGAGAAAGGTGGCAGCATAGCGGGCTCGTTGGCTTAGTTTTCCTGGCCAGGAAACTAAGCCAGTGAGGCCAGGAGCTGCATTCTCCCTCCAGTGAGGATGGAGCTTTGCCCAGCTGCGTCCACATAGGCACAGAGGAGGGGTCCTGGGGGTAGCCTCCCCAGGTGCCATGGGGGAGGCCTCTGCAGGAACTGCCAGGCAGGGCCGCACCTGCTGATGGTGACAGAGAAGCTCAAGGCCCGAGGAAAAGCAAAGGCAGGCTGGGGGCTGAGACAGCCTCCCCCGAGAAGAAACCTCTTGTCTGCGCTCAGACTGCTGCTTTTGGGGATTGCTCCATTTCTACGGCTTCCCGGCCCCACCCAAAGTGGCACGAGGGACCTGGGAAATTGGAGGGGAAAGAGGACCCCAGGACGGTCACTGGGATGGAGGAGGAAGGCAGCAGGGACGGGAACCCACTGGGGCATGTAGGGCCTTTCTGTGGCCTGATGAGGACCTTTCCCAGGCCCCAGCCACATCTTGGGGGCTAAAGGAGCAGACGTGGTAGGGGAAAGACCGCCAACCTCAGGCAGGGGACTTGTGGCAGGACCCTGAATAAGCCACTCCCTCCTCACTTCTGAGCGAGAAAGAGGGGCTAGATGGGACCAGGATTCCCACAGAGGACACCTCGGAGGAAAGCCCCGTCAGGGTCCTCCTTGCAGCTCGGCCCACGCGCCACAGTGTCCCCCACTCGTGGCCCCAGTGGCCTCTCATTGCAGCCTCCAAGGAACCACCTCCAGCAGCGAGCATGAGGGAGCCCGACAGGAGGCTCCAGGCCAGTCTGCAAGGGCCGTAGGAGCTGTTGCCGGACTTCGTGATGGGGTGCTCAGTCCCAGAAGCAGACACATCCCATAGGCAAGCAAGAGAACAGCTGCCATCATGGGGACCAGCAGGGCCCATGGGCGACCCTGGGTGCCTTCTCAGAGGTGCGTGACGAGCAAGGGCCAGGTGCAGGGGTGCTCGGGCTTCTGAAGGCAGGGCAGGTGTCTGCCCCAGAGGAGCATCCCCATCAGGCCGCCGCCTGTGTGTTGTGCGCAGCCCAGGGCGACCGAGGCTGGGGAGGACGGGGAGGGCCCACCGAGGGGGCGACCCACCTCCAGGATGTTGGGGATGATGTCATTCTCACACTGCTGCAGGAACCGCTCCTTATCAAAGGCGGGGTCAACTCGCAGGATCTCCGTGAGCACCTCTGACATCTCCGTCTTAGAGAACAGGCCCCCTGGAGGCAGCCGAGCCAGGAGTGGGTCAAGGGCCCACAGCCCTGCCCCAGTGCTGGCCCCAGGGACAAGGACGGGCCAGCCACTCACCCAGCAAGCCCGTGACCTTGTCTGTCAGCGCACGGGATGCCCGGATGAGGGCATTGTCGCTTTCGTCATACTTCATCTTCATCTCAAAGAACCCTGTGGGGACACGGGCCAGGCTCAAGGGGTCCTTCCAGAATGACACCTCTATTGAACAACTTCCGAGGGCTCCTTAGGGCCCCTGCAAGATCCACTCTCTGGGCAGGCAGGGTATACGGGGGGGGCTCTCTCCAAACATGCGCTCCCAGTGACGGGCCTGGGTGGCTGTGCGAGGCATGAGGGGCCACCCTGCTGGCTGGCGCTCTCCCTCCAAAGAAAACAGGCCTCTAGCAACCCTCGCGGGACAAAGGAAGAGGGAGTGTGGCACCTGGGAAGCCCCATGCCCCAGATGAGAACGGAGAGCTCCGGGGTGTCAAGCTGGCTGGTCGGGCCTCACCAACGCTTCCCCAGCAGGCAGGATCTCACAGTGGAATGCACAGCCGTGCCCTTAGCGAGGCGGCTGTGCCCGGCCGCCCTACTGCTAGCAACGGCAGCGACGGGTGACTCGGCCCCCATGGGAGGGTCCCTGGCTGTAATGTATGGGGCTGCCCGCTGAGCGGGGCTGCCTGGTGCCGGCCTGTGCTCTGCCAGGGCTCTGCGGCTCACTGGCTGGGCGCTCCTGTGGAAGTGGCTGGTCCTCTCTGACCCCGGTCTCCGTCTCTGTAAAGTAGGGCTCTGGCTTGTGACCAGCCCATGGGGAGCACTCAGTAAGTGTCCGCTGTCAGGGCCACGCTGCCAGCTGAGCTTCCGAGATGCGAACACTCACGATTAAATACCACATTGTTGTCCCTGAAGTCTTTCCACTGCTGGTACCACTTGGAGTCCTTGTGCAGCACAACCCCCAGGGCCTCCCTGGGGAAGATGGGGCCAGGGGTGAGCAGCAGCGTGGGAGCCCCCTGTGCGGGCAGGAGCACCCGAGCCCTCCCACCCACCCAGCTGGCCCCGGGGGTGCAGTGTAGTGGGACAGCCCGCCCTCATCTCTCAGCCTCCTGCCTCCTCCCTCCCCTCCCACCACCCCACCCTCTCCCCAGATGCACTAGGGAGCAGGAACTTTTGAGCAGAAAAGCAGCTGGGGAAGAACTGACTCAGGCAGGAACCTCCTGCGGGCGCTCAGACACACCCAGTGCGTGGGGTGGGACAGGGGCGCTGACCGGTCTGCTACCTACTCATTGGGCTCAAACACCTTCTCTTCCTTGAACTTCTCTCCCGCAAACTCCTTTCTCTTCCTGAGCCGCTCGGGCCTCCGATAGGGCCCGGTCTGCCCCAGCACACTCTGGTCAAGCTCCTTCTTCACGGACTCCACCCCCTGGAGGAAAGCAGCCAGCCAAGCAGTGGGCACTCGGCACCTTCCCGACACTGCGGACCACCATGGCAGGCCTGCGTGTTTGTGCCCAGTGTTGGAGAGCATCTGCGGGGACCCCGAATGTAGGGCCTGATGGCACCCCAGGGCCTCGGCCTCCCCTAGTTTTGAGGTCACGTGGCTCAGAGTAACCTGCCTGACTTCCCTGCATAGACTGTGGGAGTGGGACTGTTGTTCTAGATGGAAACTGCTTTTCTTTGGCCTCCCTCTCATTCCCCCAGACAGGGGCTCTGGCTCTGCTCAGGGGGCTGTGCACACCCCTCTCTGTAGGGCCTGCCCCCTCCACCTGTGGCCTCTTCCCTGTATGCACCTGTCACTTGCCGCTCAGAAACTGCTCGTCCTCTGGTGGGTCCTCCAGGCCCCTTGAGAGCAGAAATGCGACTTTCTATCTTGTGGACCTGCGGCCTGCGAGGGCCTAGCTACGGGAATGTTTGACAGGTGACAGGGAACAAATTCAGGACCTCCAGTCACCCTGAGTGTAAAAGGTTTAGGGACATAAGCTAAGGATGTGTTTGGAAGCTGAGGGGCTCTCCCTTGCCCAAGGCTGCCCAGCTGGGAGTGGAGCACAGACCTGGTGCTTCGGGTGGGCGCTTCCCGGCCAGGGCTAAGCTCAAGGTGGGGACTCTCTCCTGGACTCAGAGCAGGCCTAGACAAGGGAGGCCAGGGTCCCGCCGGCTGTAAGGCCCAGGCCGACCCACCTGGGAAAGGGCTCTGAAGGCGGCAGTCTTCCCCAGCTTCTCACCACCCCTGGACACTGACTCTGCGGACTGCTTGGCAGTCTTGGCTGCTTCTTCCACGCTCTCCTTGATTTTCCGGCCAAGGTCGCTTTTACTGACTTCATCAAGACTCTACTGAGACAGAGGACAGGGATATCGGCACAGCACCCCTCGGGGTCCGCTCAAGCTCCCCCAGAGCTAAGGCCAGTCTCGCCGTCCAAAGGGCGGGAATGGGTGCTCTGAGCTCGTCTGGCCCGCGGGGTTCCAAGGCTCAGGTCCCCGGTGTATGATGGCTGCTGGACCCTTGGGCTCTGGGCTAGACTCCAGGTCAACTGGGCTCTCCCCCAACAGGCAGGAGGAGCAGCCTCAGGATAACGGGGTGGAGCCTGCACCCAGCACCCCACTGGCCCGCCCCTCTCTCCCCTCTCTCCGGCCCAGAACAAAAGAAAAGCGAAACAAGCCACAAAAGGGAAGGCCCCGGTGCATCTCCCTCCCATCTCCACCCTGGCCTGGGGGCTAAGCGGTGCCTCCCGGTTTTAGGCAGGAAGAAAGAAAAATCCTCCTCCCTCCTCCAGTCTTTGCCAGCGGCACCCAAGCTCCTCACCCAAGTGGTAAACTGCAGGGCACGTGGGCTAGTCTGACTTCTCCCTCCTACTGACGGTTGCCCCGCAGCCTAACTCCGGAAGCCAGCCGACCAGGCAGGTCTGCCCTTGCTGGCCACCCACAGTGGCTCATCCCCTGTGCCAAGTCCGGCCCTCCCCGGGTGCCAGCTCTGCCAGCTGCTTCCAGCCCCGTGCCCCTCCCAGAGGTGAACAGATGGCCCTGGAACCGCAGCCAACGGAGCGCGGGGGCCCAGAGACCGTTACCTCCTTCACTGTGCCTGAGATCTCCCCCAGCTTCTTCTTTATCACTTCGCTCGTCCGCACGGTTTCGGATTCGATGGTTTTCTACGGTAGAGATGTTGTTTCTTTTGGTTACAACGCGGCAGTTCTCTTATAGACAAGCGTCCAAAGAAGTGTTTTCTCAGAAGCACCCCCCCACCCCGGGGCCCCTCACTGCCCACAGCCTCGCCAGCAGGCTCAGCAGCCCGAAGGCTGACACATGGGGAAGCCCCCAGCTCCACTCTCTCACTAGGTGCAGGGGCGATCTGGACCCCCCCCACACACATTATCCTGCCGCACTCTGCGGCTTCCAGCCCCTGCTGAATCTCCCACAGCCACCTTCCTACCCGGCCCTGCCCCCGAACCACCCCTCCCCTTCCTTAACGGAAAGGAGGCCCGATCTGCCTCTGATGGAACAGGCCTTGCACATGGCCTGGGAGGGGGCCCAGAGAACTAACAACCCGTGGACCTGGAGCGGGTACCCACTGGCAAGATGGGGAGGCTGCCCCCACCGCACAGCCCTCGGGTGGCAGAGGCGGCCGAGCTCGCTCGCCGTGCCAGGCAGCTTGCAGCTGCTCGGTAAGAGACAGCGGTCATCAATGACGACACCCACAGGTGTGACCCGCTTCCTACCTGCTTCACTCAGAGCCACAAGCGGCTCTCGGGAGCAGTGCCTCTCAAGCCTACTGCTCTAGAAGCCACCGGGGAAGCCTGGCAGATGCACGCTTGGATCCAGCACCTGTAGGGGGGCGCTCTGAGACCCCGCATCTCTCACGAGCTCCCTGGAGAAGCTGGTGCAGCTGGTGTACAGAGCACGGCGCTTGTCTCACCACAGAAACGGAGGGCGGGCGCTGTACTCCTGTCCCCTTGCCCCCCAGCATCAGTGCAGTGACCTGACCTCGCCCCTGCCGTGCCGGCACCGCACGGGAAGCAAGTGTCCCACCAGGGGAGACGAGAAGCAGAGGGACTCACGTATTTCCTTCTGGCTTCCTGGAGCGCGTCAGACTCTTCCAACTTGCGGGCCTCGTCTCGAAACTTTTGTATACTTTCTTTCATTTCTTTGTTTTTGGCTAATTCTTGTTTGATATTATCCAGCAAGCCAGAGAGAAAGCCTTTCCTGTTTCCGGAAGAGTAAGATCTGGACTAGAAAAAAATGTAAAAGAAACAAAGGGTCTGTACTTTCTCCTCTGTACTGATAAGGGTTTCAAAACGAACAGCCACCTCTTTAAGGAGTGACAAAAGTCAAATCAAAAAAGCATCAGGTGAGAGGCACCTGGATGGTCAGTCAATTAAACATCTATCTTTGGCTCAGGTCACATTCCTAGGGTCCCGGGATCTAGCCCCACGTTGGGCTCCCTGCTCAGTGGGGAGTCTGCTTCTCCTTCTGCCTCTGCCCCTCACCCCCATTCGTGCCCTCAATCTCTCTCATAAATAAATAAAATCTTTAGAAGACATAAAAAAATAAAAAAAGCAAAGAAAAAAAAAAAAGATTTAAAAAAAAGGGGCGCCTGGGTGGCTCAGTTGGTTAAACGACTGCCTTCGGTTCAGGTCATGATCCCGGAGACCCAGGATCAAGTCCCACATCGGGCTCCCTGCTCGGCAGGAAGCCTGCTTCTCCCTCTCTCACTCCCCCTGGTTGTGTTCCCTCTCTGGCTGTTTCTCTCTGTCAAATAAATAAAATCTTTAAAAAAAAAAAAAAAAGATTTAAAAAAAATAAAAAAGCATCAGGTGGTAAATTGTGAAATATCCAGACAATAAAATAATATTCAATAATTAAAAGAAAGGAGCTAGCAAGCCATGGAAAGGATGTTGTGGCCTTCCACAATGCCATACGTCAATGACATCTGATTTTAAAAAGACACAGAGGAACCTTGGCTCAGGTCACCAAGTAAGAAGCTGACGGGAGAGACTCCTGACGGTATGACTCCCTGCTCTAGGACCTTCTGGAAAAGGTGAAGTCACGCAGACAGTAAAAGGCTCAGGGGTCGTCAGGGACCCTGGCTGGGTGGGAGATGAACGGGCAGAGCCCAGGGCAGTTTCAGGGCACACAGACCACTCTCTGTGAGGTGATGATGGTGGACACACGGCAGACATCTGGCCACAGCCTGGCCATGTACAGCACCCAGAGCGAACCCGGGATTAAACTGTGAACTTCAGTTAATAATCACAGATCCACTCTGGCTCACCGGCTCTAACAGCCGCGCCACACTAACAGAGGACGCCCTCACGGAGAAACGCCTCAGGGGAAACTGTGCCCAGGTGGGAGGAGAGGGGGAGAGGCAGCTGATGGGAACTCTCTGTACTTCCTGTTCAGGTTTTCTGCACATCTAAAAGTGCTCCAAACAATAAAGTCTATTCTAAACAAAACAAAGTACGAGGCTCCTTCTCCAACAGAGGAGACCCTGGATGGGAAACAGGCATAGCTTAGAATCCTCAGAAGGATCCAAATGTGCTCACCTCCAGGTGAAGGTCAACACCTAAAGGGGCCCTTGTCCCAGAACTGGACTTCAAAGGACTTCACGGCTCCTTATCCCAAAGAAGCTGGTACAGGACTCTACTTCCTGGGCTTCTGGAGCCGGGATGACTTCTCCTTTGGGGTCACTCTCAAGTCCCAAGCTGGGACTCACACATCACCCCAGGGCTTGGCACAAACCTCCATCGTCAACCCACAGGATCACTGTCACCAAAAGCTGAAGCTCCGGGGTCCCCCTCCTAGGCAAACCCAACACACCCGGAAGCCAGACCCCAGGGAGGCCAGGAGAGAGGTCAAGGCGCCAGGCCTGGCACAAGAGCTGGCACACTGCCCAAGACAAAGGCTTCAGGGTCAGGCCGGCCAGGTTCGGATCCCTGCTTTGCCACAAGCCTGAGAGCAGGCCCTGAAAAGGGAGTGCCTGACAACCGCCTGAGCGAGCCAAGCCGCAGGGTGGCGGCCACACCCACAAGGCCCCAGGGCTCCGCCCCGGCCAGGGGCCCGCCTTCCCACTTACAAGGCGATGGATTTCCGAGCCCCCATCAAGCCCCAGGGCCAGCCTTGCCAGCCTTTCTGTGGGCAGGGGGTGGGGGGAGGGGAGTACAGGTTCTAAGACTGGGGCTGTGCCAATGCCTGTGTGAGAGAGTCCACTGCTGAGAGGAGACCCACAGGGAAGCGGGGGGTTGCGGGCTGCCCCGGTGTGTGGGTCTGGGGAAGTAGGTCGGCTTCTGGGCTCTCCTCCCAGTAGCAGTGAAGCACCCACAGAAAGAAGCATGGTAAAGAGGTATATGAAGAGAAGGGCAAAAGCTCTAGAAAATACCGTCCGTGAGGAACAAGAGAAAGAGGAAACCAAGCCCCCGAGACAGGTGACTCTCCTCAAATGTCTGGAGGGCTGTCCCGCAGGAGAGGGAAGAGCCACGGGGAGGTGGATTGCAGCTGAGTGCAGGGACGCCTTTCTAGCCAGGAGAGTGGACACACCATCTGCCTCGTAAGGCAGGAGCTCCTCGGGCCCAGTGGACTCTACAACACGAAGGCCTTCCACGTGGAACGTCGGCCCATCAGTTGCCCCGGGCACTGTGGGCAGCACGTGCAGCCCTCTCTCCTGTCACCTGGGCCTGATCTTCCAGAAGACTTCCCCCTGCTGTCAGCTTGCTGGCATTCTGAGTCACTCACCATGGGCAGCTCTCCACCGGGCCAGCGGATCTGAGAGGTACCGCGGCGCAGCGGCAGCAGGCTCGGGCTGGACAGAAACTGGACTCCACCGCCGAGGCATCTCTAATTGGGGGAGAAGAGAGAAAAGACCCAGTTCAGGCAAGAGACCGACTGGGAAGTAGGCAGGTCACACGAAAACGCAGGGGGTCGCCCAACACTCATTTGCCAGTTTTTACCGCATGCCTATGCTGCATGCCAGTCGCTCAGGAATCTTGCTAAATTCTGAGAAGCCAGTGGAGTCCTGCGGGCAAGACGACACTGGATCTGCACCCCCAGGGTCCGTGTCTACTTTCCTGCCTGTGAACCTCAGGGAGACCAGAGGAGTCCCAGGAAAAGCCACCCTACGGTGGAAGAAGGCGAATCATGCCAGTCTGACTTAATCCCGGACACTGAAAGGGGCACGCAGAGCCTCGAGGCTGGCGGTTGAGCGGTCTCTCTCGCAAGCCTGTGCACTTTCTGCCAGACCCCGAAGAGCGAAGACCTGGGCCTTCAGAGGCAAAACACGGAGAACTTAGTGTTCCAGGCCCAATCCTGGGACAAACCCGCCTGTCCTGGTCCAGGGTTGGGCTTCCAGCAGGACAAATGAGGGGACCACCTGGGCAAAGACACTCCTAATGTCATAGAAAAGGCATTTCTGCTCCCACCAAATGAAGAATTTAAGCTCCATAAGAGAAGGGCCTGCACCAGCACTGAGTGAGTCAGGCACACTGATAGACCCCATAGAATCACTGACCCCATAGAATCACTCTTCTGTTTCCACATTCCCTGGGCCTTTCCTCTCCCTGTTTCATGCCTCCTTTCTCCAGGATCTTTAAGCAACATCCCAGACTTACACAAATGCCACCATCTCCTACAGCTCAAGAGTAACTCCTGAGATGCCTGGCTGGCTCAGTTGGGACAGCATGAGACTCTTGATCTTGGGGTGACAAGTTCAAGCCCCACGCTGGGGGTATGGATGACTTAAATAAATAAACTTAACCCCAAAATTGTTGTTATTGTTTTTTAAAGAGTAACTCCTGGGACGCCTGGGTGGCTCAGTCGGTTAAGCGTCTGCCTTTGGTTTGGGTCATAATCCCACGATCCTAGGACCAAGCCCCGCATCAGGCTCCCCTGCTCAGCTGGGAGCCTGTTTTTCCCTATCCCTCTCCCTGCCGCTCCTCCTCCTTGTTCTCTCTCTCTCTCTGTGTCAAATAAATAAATAAAATCTTTAAAAAAGAGAGAGTAACTCCCAAGAGTTTAAATAAGTTCTTCCCCTCTGCCTACACCTATTGATCTGGAGCCACTGATTTCAGCAACTACGTGAAATAGAAGTGGATGAGTGTGTAACTTGGGATAGAAATCCCACAGTAAACCCAAGCCTGAGGTTGGTTTCCCACCAGTTTTGTGCCCAAATCCAAACAAAGATAAATTCAATCTCTCAGCCCTGACGCAAAAGATAAACAGCTAACAACAAAAAATCAGCCCTGAGTCAGAGAGCTTCTTTCTCCCCCTACTAGGATCCCTATGAGATATTTTCCTCCCTCCAGTCTGGCTCTGTTGTCAATCTGACCTAGGGTTTTGGCCAGATCAGTTACCCCACTAGCTGAGACTGTGGGCAGGTTGCTTAACCCGAGTCCCGGTTTCCTAACCCAGTCCCAAGAACATGAAGTACTAGTTTTCAGAGCGCTACATACACAACCTCAACTCCCACCACCCCTATGAACTCGAGCTTTCAGCCAGGGCGAGAACTACCTCCCGCAATCTCACACAGAGGGTTAGGAGGAGCGAGGCAGGAAAAGCTCTCGGTAGAGGACCTGGCATATTAACGCGGGCCGTGACTGTCACGGTGTTCTGACTTCTTCACTGGGCGCCCAGGCCACCACTCACTCTCCCGTGCACGTGGAGTCTGATCAGGAAGTGAGGGGCGATTCGTCCCCCGCCGGGCTCCGCCCATGGCCGCCTCCTACCCGGCACGCTCTGCCGCCGCCCACGAGCCTAGCTCCGGGTGCCCAGGCCCGGCCTCCGCCGACCCAACGCCCCAACCCCGAGGCTCTCGCCGAGCCCAAGGTAGGGCCGAGGGGGGACCAAAGGCCTGAGGACCAAAAAGGCCCTGGAGGTCGCAGGCCTGGAGCTCCCTAGACCCGCCCCCAATCCCCACCCTAACCCCGCACGTCCGCTTACCCGCGGGCAGCGGCACCAACCTCCCCACAGCGCCGCCGCCGCCATGTTGCAAGATCCCGTGTGACCTTCTTGCGACGCGGCCCGATGGCGTCACCCGCCGCGTTCCTGTGGCGCGGCGTGGGCCTGGGAAAAGCCGGCCCTGGGGGCGTGGTTGCGGAGAGGAAACAGCTTCTGATTAGACAGCATTCCCGGGGAGGGCGGGGCCTTGGAGGGAGGTCCGGCCTGGGGGAGGGGCCTAACGTAGGGGCCATTCCTAGACAGCTAGGCCTCTGATAGAGCAGGACTTCGGAAGGCGGGGCCTGGTACTAGACGTCACCCGGGGGGCGGGTACTTTTTTGAAGCGGAGACCTATGGTAGGATAAGACTGCGAAGGGGCGGATCGTGAGGGCGTGCACTCCGCCCCGAGCGGTGATCGCCCCGACAGATCACGCGGGGTTGCAGCGGCTGGAAAGACAAGTAGAGCGGCAGACTGCAAGGATGGATTCCGTTAGATGCGGACCGATTGGCCCGCGGACCGGCCCTGTAGTGGCTGGCCCTGGCTCTCACTGACAGTGGCCTGCAGTGACCGACAGGCGGGCAAGTGAGTTGCTCCAAGAGCGAGAGGACACGAGCCAACTTTGTACAAAACTTTGAAAAAGCGCCTGTTGGTTTTAGTCCAGAACAGGAAGATGAAGCTAAGACCAGGTTGGGTGGACGCCAGTTTCCGTGTGATTCCGTGGATTCCGTGTGAACTGACGCACCTGGCCCTGAAGAAGATGAGGCCTTTGTCTTTTTAGCGCCTAGGTACTTTTTTCCATTAAGAGAATGCCGCCACCAAGTGGCGGTAACTTAACATGGCCGTGCAATCTGAGTTCTAGGAGGGATGGGGAGCTGGTACCGTGTGGGAGGCATGCATGTTGCCTTTGCCCTATTGAAGCCTTTTGAGTTATTAAAGTGTGATGAGGTCTGTGGGACTTGAGAGGGAGGCAACATACACTCCCTCGCATCAGGGTTGGACAGATTCTCTGTCTCTCAGAAGCTCCACCTAGAGGTGGGAGTAAGCAACAACGTGGGCCTCCACTCTGGCTTTAAAATGCCTTTACTCCAGGAAGAGCAAACTAGTTCAGTGGTTGGGATGTATAGGTTTGTGGCTGAGAAGAAGATCTGGGCTTCTTCATAGTAGCTGACACCATGGGATCCGACCAGGGCACCCGGGAGTGTGTCAAAGGGGCATATCAAAGGCCAAGGGTAAAGTGGAGGAAGAAGAGCCCTTGCAGGAGACTGGGCAGGACTGGTCAACAGGAAGGGAGAGCACCTGGAGGACCTCAAGAGAAGGCAGATGGAGGGCAGAGTGTTGAATGCTGCAGGGAACTCAGGCCAGGCAGGCCAGCCCGGACCTGTATCCCTCATCCTTAGCATTTTACAATACGAGGCCCCTGGTGAGACAAGGAAGAACACTTTGGTTGAATGATGGTTGTGGAGGCCACATTTCAGTGGGTTGAGATTTCTTTTTATACAGAGGTGTTCTGGAGTTAGCTTGTACTGGCCGGTGAGAACTAATTGTCAATTTTTTAGGAATTTGGGAGCTAGTTGTTCAACACGGCCGTTGTTGAAAAGTTCACTGTATAAACTTCCCCATCAAATGCATTGTATTTAGACAAAGGTAATAAATATTCAAAACGCAACACTTCCAAATTATTTTTCCAGTGTTGCTAGCTGTGCTACCGAGGGTATTTCCCTAAATCACATCTGGATGCTGGGAATGCCGTTATGTGTGCTGTTGCATCTTCTGTCTGCTCCGTGTTCGGTGACACCGCATCAGAGGCCTGAAATCAGCCACCGTGGGAGTGTTTACACCACGGGAATTGGCACACACTATAGATCGGGAGCTTTGGGCTCGTTTGGAGGGCCAGTTAGTAAACATTCAGCCGGCACGTAGAGCAGGCCTGGGCACCTCTGAGGAATCTTTGCTGTGTGTAGAGGGAGAAGTGATGGCAGGTGGAGGAACATATGGGGAGGATTGAGGAGGGTGCTCTGTTTCTCCACCTTTTCATTTTGAAACATTTAAACCCACAAAAAAGTTGCAAGAGTAGTATAATGCACGCTCATAGACTCTTCACCTAGATTCATTTTGCCACTGCTTTAGCCATCTCAAACAAATACATAAATAGATAGATAGATGGATGGATAGATACAAATATATACAAGCAGATGTTTGTTTTTGCTAAACCTTTGAAAGAGAGTTGCAGACATCAGGACTTTCCCTTCAATACCTAAGCACATTTCTGGGGCACCTGGGTGGCTCAGTCACTAAGTGTCTGCCTTCAGCTCAGGTCATGATTCCAGGACCTGGGGTCAAGTGCCCCACATCAGGCTCCCTGCCCAGCGGGAAGTCTGCTTCTCCCTCTCCCACTCCCCTTGCGTGTGGTCGCTCTCTCACTCTCTCTCTTTCTCTCTCTCTCACTGTCAAAGAAATAAATAAAATTTAAAAAAATACCTAAGTACATTTCTGATAAAAGCATTCCCTACGAGACCACAATGCCCTTATCACCCCAAGTCATTATTGTTAACTCGCATCAAATCAATCTCTCTAGTATTCTCTCCCCAGTTTCTCTTTGCAGCTTTTCAAAAAAAAGTAAAATTGAAGGTTCTATCAAGTGTCACTTACTGCGTTTGTGGTCATGCCTCCCTCAGTTTCCTTTACTCTAGACAAGTCCCCTCGCTTTTGTGGGGAGGCATCATTTATGACCGAGGATTTTGAAGGGCTGTTGTCTTGTAAAAACGCCCACATTCTGAAGGTGACTAATTTCAGCATGATTAGTTCCCATGTTGTCAGGAGTTTCCCATACGTGATGTGTGTTTCCCACTGCGTGCAACGGGAGTTTTATGATGTAAGTGGGGGACACTCAGTTTGGGGGCTTGGTCAAGGGTTTGATTGTGAGGGGAGAGGGAGGAGTGTATTTACACATTTACATGCTGAGCTACTGGGCAAAAAGAGCTAGAGGGAGAAAGGAATCAGATGGTGAGTGGGGTGTGGCTGCTCTGAATCAGCTCTTTCCCTGGGGACGAAGGGAGGACAGCGGCTGCCCCAGAGGACACTGAATTTGTGTCTCTCCATCCAGACATTATTCCAACCAGGGAGGTGTGGACAGAGAACCATGCTCTGTGTTCATCACCTTGGTCCCCTATAGGAAGACGACCGGGACCGGGATGACGTTCAGGGTGTCGGGGCAATGACTTCTGAGTCTCCAGGTCTCTCACCAGTGTATAAGCCCCTTTTGGGGACAGGGTCAATAGTGTCCTGCTGCCAGGCAGACCGCAGGTGCTCAGTGAGTATGGGTATTGACAAAGTGAATCAAAGACAGAGCCCCTGGAGGACCTTCTGTGAAATCTCTCAAATGAGTAAGGTTTATTTATAGTTTAGGTTTCCAGGCTGGCGATGGGCTCCAGCTGGTTTTTACTGGGCGCGCAGGGGGTGGTCAGTGATATCGGCAGTGCTGATTTGCCGGCACCCACCCGATGTACGAAGTGCATTTAAGTTTTCCAATGATCTTATGTGATGAGAGTGTTATTTTTCCATTTCTGCACAACAGAAAAACACCAAGTGAGTGGCTTAAAACACATCCATTCCTTAGCTCCCCAGTTCTGTAAGCTAGCATTCTGGCCGGGGGCTCGCTTCGGCAGCGCATACACTAACATCAGAAGGAGCCTGGAGGAACACAAGATTAGCACAGCCCCCGTGTAAGGCGGACACCCAGATGTAGGACACATTCTGTATTTTCCATATTTTTACAACAGTGGGCATACAGTTGATGATACTGTCCTGTACACTTAAAAATTGGTTAAGATCTCTCTCGCTCATTCGCTTCCTCACTAAGTCAGAAAGAGAACCCTTGGGGCGCCTGGGTGGCTCAGTTGGTTAAGCGTCTGCCTTCTGCTCAGGTCATGATCCCAGGATCCTGGGATCGAGTGCTGCATCGGGCTCCCTGCTCAGCGGGGAGCCTGCTTCTCCCTCTGCCTGCTGCTCTGCCTGTTTGTGCTATCTTTCTGTCAAATACATAAATAAAACCTGAAAGAAAGAAAGAGAGAGAGAGAGAGAGAAAGAGAGAGAGGAAGGAAGGAAGGAAGGAAGGAAGGAAGGAAGGAAGGAAGGAGAAAGAAAGAAAGAAAGAAAGAAAGAAAGAAAGAAAGAAAGAAAGAACCTTCACCAGGGACTGAATTCTGCCAGCACCTTGATCTTGGACTTCAAGTCTCCAAGCTGTGAGACATAGTTGTGTGGTTTAGCATCCCCCCTCCCCCGGAACCCCCAGGCTGTGGTGTTTCCTTACAGCGATCCCAGCTGATGAAGACCTTCCTCCATCAGTAGGCCACGCGGTGCATGTGCTCCAGGCTGCGGGGTGTGGTGACAGGGTGCAGAGAACCTTCCCAGGGCCCTATGGTGAGTGTGCGCTGGAGCTGCCTTCTGGAGAAGCATCCAGAAAGTCCATTCTTGGGAGCGTATGTGTACCCAGTGTTCATCCAGGAAGGGCAAGATTTGGGGCTGCGATTATCACAGAAACACTATTATTTCATCAGGACCATGTAACAAATTATTCCAAAACAGAATGGCTTAACAGAGAGCAGAGTGGGGGTTCTCGGTGGCTAGGGGGTGGGGAAACGGGAACACAGTGTTCAGTGCGTGTCAAGTTTCAGCCATGCAAGCTGGGTGCTAGAGTTCGGCTGTGCACATGGGCCTACAGTTCTCAATGCTGAAGTGTGCACTTCAAATTTTATTTTCAGTTTCAGGGGTGCTGGGGGGCCTCAGTCGGTTAAGCATCTGCCTTCGGCTCAGGTCATGATCCTGGGGTCCAGGGATGGAGGCCCACACCCACCTCCCCGCTCAGCAGGGAGTCTGCTTCTCCCTGGACCCGTCACCCTGCTCGTGCTCTCCACTCCCCGCCCCCATCAAATAAATAAATAAAATCTTAAAACCATTTTTTTCAGTTTTAAGAAAACTCGTGTTAGGTGTTCTTCTCCCCCCACCCCAAAACAGAGGAAACAAGAAAACCACGGAGGTCAGGGATGGGTTTCCTTGACCGTGGCGGTGTCAGGGACGCGCCTATGTCCAAACTCATCACATTATAGACATTACGTGTTTGCAGATTTTTATATCCGTTATAGCTCGGTAAAGCTGTGTTAACCATGTCATGGCTCAAGACCAGCGTGGACGCTGTCACCGTGTCCGTGGGTCAGGCGTCTTGGTGTGACCCAGCTGGCCTCTGGTTCAGAGGGCCTCACGGGTCTGTTATCCGGGTCTCGGAACCCCCCCTCGGGATCGCCCCTCGGCCGTTGGCAGGATTCAGTCCCTTGCCCGCTGTGGGACCGAGGGCCTCCGTTTCTCACGGACCATGGGCTGGCGGCCTTCAGTGTTTGCCGAGCATCCCACACGGCAGCTCCCAGCACGCGGCCAGCTAGCGTCCATGGGTCCAAGAGAGGGCCGGGAGGCAGAGTCACGGTCTTTAGTAACCTAATCTCGGATCCCAGTTATCATATCTTTCAGCTGAATGGGCTCACTGGATCCTGTCTGTACTCCAGGAGAGAGCATGAATATAGGAGATGGGAACCATGGGGGCCGATTTAGAGCCCCTCCCCACTAAGTGTTAAGTGTTTTGATTCTACACCATGGGGAGGGGAGACTCAGGGCTCAGGGGGGGTGCCCCCTGCATTCCGTCTTGTGGTACTATAACAGGACCTGGGGCCTGGGCAGTGAATGCTTTTTATACTTAGAGATTTCCTTCTTGGCCTATGTATGTTATCAGTCTTTGTTACCGTTCCTTGAAAACACACCTGTGATTAGTCCTGCTGACAGCCTGTAGTCTGGATAGGCTGTGATATGATGAGAAGGGCCCTTGTCCTCTGCGGTTTTCTTTTTCTTTTTAAAAATTTATTTATTTATTTAAAAGATTTTTATTTTATTTATTTGACAGAGAGAAACACAGCTAGAGAGGGAACACAGGCAGGGGGAGTGAGAGAGGGAGAAGCAGGGTCTCGATCCTGGGATTCTGGGATCATGACCTGAGCCGAAGGCAGACGCTTAATGACTGAGCCTCCCAGGCCCCCCTCCTCTAGGGCTTTCCTCCCAAAACCCATCACCCCACTGTATCTGTGAGAAGAACATCAGACAGATCCCCCTGATGGAGATTCTATAAAATTCCTCATCAGTTTCGCTCTGAATTGTCAAGGTCATAACGAACAAGGAAAGGCTGAGAAGCTGGCCCCACCAAGAGGAGGCTAAGGAGATGTGACAGCTAGGTGACTTTAGGGAAAAGGACATCAGGGAATATTTGGAAAAACCAGAATAAAGTATGGACTTTAGGGGCACCTGGCTGGACCAGTCGTTGGGTGTCATTATCGACCAGAGCCCATGGCTTACACTGGGGTTCACTCCATGGGTTTGGACAGATGGCTAATGACTGTATCCATCATTGTGGTAACATACAGAGTATTTCACTGCCCTAAAGATCCCCTGTGCTCCCCTTCTTCATCTCTGCCCCCCTCCCCGCCCCTGACAGCCACTGAGCCTTTTACTGTCTGCATCACTTTGCCTTTTCCTGAATGTCCACTTCTCTGGCTTAGTCACCTGCATTTGAGGTCCCTGTGCAGGTTTGGGGGTGTGGTTGTGCATTTGCCCTTCGTTTGGGTAATTCGGAGGAGTGTGACTGTTGGAGAGACGATTTCTATTCTCATACCCTCACTTTGCCATAGAGTCTCTTAAATTCTCTCTGCAATTACGTTTCTAGCAGTTTATTCTATTTCTAACATTTTTCTGTGTGGTGTGATTATATTTTATGAGGCACAGAGTTTTAATAATGCCATGTCTCCAACTTCTCGTGATGTTTATCATTATGTAATCAGCCTCTTTTTTTTTTTTTCCTTTTGGCCTAAATGGTGGTTTTCCTAGATTATATTGCTGGCCAAATCATCTTAATTAAGAATAATAGCTGTGATTGATCAAGCTCTCTAGGCCAGGCACTGTGCCAGGAGCTTCACATACTGGCTTAGTTAGGCCCTTTGGAGGGAGTCTGGCATCTCACCCCACCCGGACAGCCCTCTGGTTTTGGGGAGACCGGATGGGGACCCAGGCACATCCTTAGCAAGAGAAGTCTGCTTCTTTGCAACCTACTGCTCCTTCTGCTTCCCCTCTCCCAACAGCCCCTCACTGGCTTCTCTGGGCTGGCTTGGCATCTCCCCCAAACTCATCTGTGGACATTCTGACCCTCCAGCATGGCAAAATGGAGATAAGGCCTTTAAAGTGATAAGCAAGGGGCGCCTGGGTGGCTCAGTCGTTAGGTGTCTGCCTTCGGCTTGGGTCATGATCCTGGAGTCCTGGGATGGAGTCCTGGGATCGAGGCCCGCATCAGGCTCCCTGCTCGGCAGGAAGCCAGCTTCTCCCTCTCTCACTCCCCCTGCTTGTGTTCCCTCTATAGCTGTGTTTCTCTCTGTCAAATAAATGAGTAAAATCTTTAAAAAAATAAAGTGATAAGCAAGTTCAAATGAGTTCATTAGTTGGATCCCTGTCTCGTGTGACTGCTGCCCTTACAGAAAGAGGAGACAAAGACGCAGACACGGGCAGAGGGACGACCCTGTGAGGACAGGGATGCAGGGAGGGCCACCCACCAGCCAAAGACAGAGGCCTCGCCCCCCTGCCCAGGGCTCGATCCTTGACCCCCGCGCTGCGAGAGGGCACATCTCTGGTGGGGAAGCCACCCGAGCCTGTGGTGCCTTGTTGGGGCCGCTCTTGCAATCTCCTCCAACAGCTTCTCGGCATCCTCCCTCGGGCCCAGAGCCCCTGCCCACGCCCAGCTGCTGCTGCCCACAGGCCTCCGTGTTCTGTCTGCCTTCTGTCTGGCTTCCTTCCCGCCCCTGCTCCCTCCCCTCCCGGCTGGCTCTCTCCTCCATCTCCTGTTCTCCTCCTCCAGGTACAATAATAGCTCCTGGCATTGGAGGCTCACCTCCTCTGCTCCAGACGGCCTGCTTGGTCCTGGGAAGCGCCAGCTCCTTTAGCACCCCCCCACCCCCCACCCCCTCTAGGCGGATTCTAGAATGAGCCCTTCGCTACAGATGGGTGTCCAAAGCTTCCTCAGGGAAAGACGCTGCCCACAGCCATCCGCAGCCTCAGAAAAAACGTGGCCTCCAAAAGTGAAGCTGTTCGAGGGCGGTGAGCATGGAGGTCTGCGGTACGGGCGCAAAGCTACAAAGAGCAGCTAGACTCTGGAAGCAGGGGTCAGGGGACGAGGATGCTCTGCGGTGGGGGGATGACTTATGCAAATTCAGAAAGATCCCTCTGGTTGCAGTGAGGAGGCCACTGAGGTCACTAGGAGAAACCATAGTGTCTCCTACCAGGGGACCCGGAAGGAGGGGCCTGCTGAGAAGCCAGGAGACAGGCTGGATGGGGCTTGGGGACTGTGGAATGCCAACACCTGCCTTTTAGGGTATGAAGTAGGCAGCGCAGGCCCTTAGTAACAACCTTCTGATCTCTTAAGGCCTGGGATTCAGCACCGAATCGGGCTCCCTGCTCGGCGGGAAGCCTGCTTCTCCCTCTCCCACTCCTCCTGTTCATGTTCCCTCTCTAGCTGTGTTTCTGTCAAATAAATAAAATAATATAAAGTAAACATAAAATTAGAAGGAAAAACACCCATAATCTACTCCAGATTATATCCATCTTTATGCCCACCTTGGTTGTAAGATTTAATATGTATACATGTACTTTTTCTTTATGGATAGGGGCCCCGTGAAGGTCAAAGTGCCCGGGGCCCGTGTAAATGACAATGGGGCATGATGCTTGGAGTATATTTTGGGGAACTTATCATCCTAGGGTCTGTCTTTTCAGCCTTGGTATGATTATCAGCCCCTCTTCTGTTACGATGATCCAGAAAGGGAAGAATGCGGAGGGGAGAAGAGAGGGAAGAAAGAAACAAAAACAAAACCCCACTGGCGTGGAAGAGGCCTGCACCTGCCCACACTCACGGCGGCCTTACTCATCCCAGCCAAAAGGCGGAAAGCGACCCCTGTGTCTCCCGACAGATACGAATGGATAAAAACGTAATGCGGCGCACCCACGCTCTGGAGCGTATTCAGCCTAAAAAGGGGATAACGTTCTGCACCTGCTACGTGCTTTCAGGGATGGACCTGAGAACACCTGCAAAGGGAAGCAGACCGACAGCCCCTGGACTACACGGAGCTCTGAATGCAGACAGCATCCTGGGGCACGGGGGCCGGCCCTGGAGTGATCAGAACAGGGGGTAGCGGAGGCCGGCCCCTGGGGGTGTGGGCTCTGGATTGACTGGTTTGCCCACAAAAGGGGCAGTTTGGGCAAGTCGTTTGCCCTCTAGGAATTAGCTTGCCCTGGGAAGGGCAGTCTTTCCCAGATCAGCAAAGGCGCAAGGTGTCGGAGCATCAGAAGGCAGAAAACAGGGACGCCTGGGTGGCTCAGCTGGTCAAGCATCTGACTCCTGATTTGGACTCAGGTCACGACCTGAGGGTCGTGAGGTGGAGCCTCGAGCTGGGGCATGGGTCCTGCTTGGGATTCTCTTTCTCTCTCCCCCTCGCCCTCTCCCCGCCTAAAAAAAAAAAAAAAAGATGACAGATTTTAGCATCTTTGAGTTTTTCCTCATTGTGACAAATCACAGAAATTTGAGGACAGGAGAACATATTATATAACCAGAGTTACAGTTGTTATAGTTGTGAAGTTTTCTAGACTTCATGATCTCCCTGGTGTGAGATCCCGAAAGCCTCTTTCTAAGAAGAGCAGTTGTGTGGAGAAGGCAAAACAGATGAAAACATTTCCAGATTACCAAGTTCATAATCTGCCACATCACTTATCAAGTCCCATGCTCTAATCTGTCACTACCGACGGTTTGCGTTTCTTCCAAGATTTCGTTCTAACTAACACATTTAGATTTGTTCTGAATCCGTTCTTTCCTCTGAGCAAGGAAGTCAGTACCATTACTTTCTTCTAATGCAAAAAGTCTTTTTTTTTTTTTATTTGACAGAGAGAGATCACAAGCAGGCAGAGAGGGAGGAGGAAGCAGGCTCCCTGCTGAACAGAGAGCCCGATGCGGGCCTCGATCCCAGGACCCTGAGATCATGACCTGAGCCGAAGGCAGAGGCTTTAACCCACTGAGCCACCCAGGTGCCCGCAAAAAGTCTTTTTTAAAAAATAAGAATCACCAGAGAAACTTCCTTTTTTAAAAAAAAAAAATTTTGGGGCGCCTGGGTGGCTCAGTTGGTTAAGCGACTGCCTTCAGCTCAGGTCATGATCTCGGAGATCCGGGATCGAGTCCCACATCGGGCTCCCTGCTCGGCGGGAAGCCTGCTTCTCCCTCTCTCACTCCCTCTGCTTGTGTTCCCTCTCTCGCTTCGTTTCTCTCTGTCAAATAAATAAATAAAAATCTTTAAAAAAAAAAAAATTTAAGGATTTCATTCATTGGGGGCGCCTGGGTGGCTCAGTTGTTAGGCGTCTGCCTTCGGCTCAGGTAGTGATCCCGGAGTCCTGGGATCGAGCCCTGCATCGGGCTCCCTGCTCAGTGGGAAACCTGCTTCTTTCTCTCCTACTCTCCCTACTTGTGTTTCCTTTCTAGGTGTGTTTCTCTCTGTCAAATAAATAAGTAAAATATTTAAAAAAAAAAAAGCATTTATTTATTTGAAAAAGAGAGGGAGAGAGAAGCAGACTCCCCACTGAGCAGGGAGCCTGACATGGGGCTCCATCCAAGGACCCTGGGATCATGACCTGAGCTGAAGGCAGATGCTTAACAAACTGAGCCTCCCAGATGCCCCTGTAAAAAGAGTCTTACGAGACTCCAGGGCAGTTTAGCTCAGATGCCCAAAGAAAGCACACCCTCTGCGTGGCTCTCCCCCAGTTCCGTCGTGCTGGGGGATGGAACTCAGTCACCCTGTACAGCGCTGGCCTCCCATGCAGTAGAGGCTGTGGGCTCAGTGGGAGGACCATCTCCAGACATGCAACTCCCCCATTTCTCTCCTCTCAGCCTGCTTGACATCCCACTCAGGGAGGTGAGAAGTGGCTGGATTAGCCCCTTTCCTCCTCTATCCCCTTGCTCAGGGAGTTAAAAAGGATACGGTGACAAAGTCTTGAATTGCTGGTATTTAACTTCCGTGGGAATAAACATGCACCGTTGCCAACATTAATTTTAGCTCCGGTCCTTGGAGTTCTAGGCAAGAGGAAACACAGCCACTGGCCACATTCCACACCAGTCACTTGGACGGAACCCACAAAGAAACAACCCTTTGGCTTTCGACAGGATAAAAGGCACAGTATGCTTTGTTGGCAGAAGCAAGTGGTCCCCTTGACCTCGTACCACGAGACCTGCCCTTCGTGGATAAGAACTGCGATGCTCTTGTTTTGTAGCGCGATTTGGGGGAAACTGAGGCTACGTAGCAATAAGTACATTTTGTATCTTGAGATTTTTCGTGATTTTAAAGAAATTGTCATCTGTTTTCAATTCAATCAAAATGGAGAGTAAAAAAAAAAAAAACCCAAAACTACCCACACCTAGATTCCAGGAATTTTCTTTTTTAAAATTTTTTTATTTTCCAGTTCTTTCATACCTAGTATTTCCTGAGATGAGATGATGAATGAAATAGTTGTAAAAAGGTGGGTATATGTTACTATTCTGACTTGACTTCTCCCGGATGGATTTCAAATGCCATTTGTTTATTTTTGTTTATTCAAGTCCCCCCAACGTGGGACTTGAACTCACCACTCGGAGATCAAGAGCTGCATGTTTTTCCTATTGAGCCAGCCGGGAGCCCCCAGTTTCAAATACTATTTAAAGGGCGCCTGGGTGGCTCAGTGGGTTAAGCCTCTGCCTTGGGCTCAGGTCATGATCTCAGGGTCCTGGGATCGAGGCCCGCATCAGGCTCTCTGCTCAGCGGGGAGCCTGCTTCCTTCTCTCTCTCTCTCTGCCTGCCTCTCTGCCTACTTGTGATCTCTCTCTGTCAAATAAATAAATAAAATCTTTAAAACAAACAAAAAAACCCAAATACTATTTAAAAAAGAAGGGGGCTCCTGGGTGGCTCAGTTGGTTAAGCAACTGCCTTCGGCTCAGGTCATGATCCCAGAATCCCGGGATCGAGTCCTGCATCGGGTTCCCTGCTCCGTGGGGAGCCTGCTTCTCCCTCTCTCACTCCCCCTGTTTCTATTCCTTCTCTAGCTGTGTTTCTGTCAAATAAATAAAATAAATAAAATCTTTTTAAGAAAATAAATAAATAGATAACAAGTTTAGGAAAGATTCTACAGTTTATTACATGTTTCCTTTTCTGGGGACAAGAGGGCAGGCATCTAGCACGTGAAGAAGGGGAGTGTCTATGAAGGCCCTGAGATCCTCGATGAGGCATCTGAATGCAGTGGTGGGGGGAATGGTGTCTTTATTTTTATTTTTTTTAAGTTTTTTTTCTTTTATTTGACAGAGAGAAACACAGCCAGAGAGGGAACACAAGCAGGGGGAGTGAGAGAGGGAGAAGCAGGCTTCCCGCTGAGCAGGGAGCCCGATGTGGGGTTCGATCCTGGGTCTCCCGGATCGTGACCCGAGCCGAAGGCAGTGGCTTAACCAGTTGAGCTACCCAGGTGCCCCTGGAATGGTGTTTTTAATAACATCTTTGAGGTGGAATTCACATATCATGAAATTCATTTATTTAAATGGATACAATTCAGTGGTTTTTATTATTTATTTATTTATTTAATTTACTTTTAAAATATTTTATTTATTTATTTAACAGAGAGACACACAGCCAGAGAGGGAACACAAGCAGGGGGACCAGGAGAGGGAGATGCAGGCTTCCCCGCTGAGCAGAGAGATCCCGGGTCTCTGGGATCATGACCTGAATCGAAGGCAGATGCTTAACGACTGAGCCACCCAGACACCCCAATTCAGTGGTTTTTTAGTCTATTCACAGAGTTGTACGACTATCCCAGTGTCTACTTTTAGGACATTTTTGTCGCCCCCCAAAGAACCCAGTATGTGTTCCTCCCTTCCCCCAGCAAGCACTGATCAACTTCCTCTCTCTGTGGATTCACCTGCTCTCAGAGGGGACGACATACCCAATACAGTTGGCGTGGGCAGGTAGTATACTAATAATAACTCTTTGAGTTTGTACAGCACTTAATGATTTATAAAATGCATTTACAAAGTCACCTAAGTATCAGTAAATATTATGAAATTAAAAAAAAAAAGAGGGGGCGGGCGCCTGGAGTGGCTCAGTTGGTTGAATGCGTAACTCTTGATCTCAGCTCAGGGTCATGAGTTCGAGCCTCCTGATGGGCTCCACGCTAGCTAATATGCAAGAAGGGGCAGCAATACCAAGCGGCATTGACAGGATGGCTGGTGTAGGACTGGGGGCCGGGAGCCACCGTCCCATCAGGAAATGCCCCAGCCCAACGTGCGGCTGAAGTGGGAAGTTGGGGTCATCAATGTTGGGACCTCTTCTACCCTCTCATGCTGTCTGCCGTTGAGACTTCTCTGGAATGGAGGGCTGAGGGAATTGCCAGAGTAGAGCTCGGGGGCCAAGCCGATGGTGTCAGCACTTTGGAGGCCCTGTTTTCCCCATGCTTGCCCTCCTTGCTTCTGGCACATTCGGCCACATTTGCTGATGGAGTTGTCCCGGGAGCCCTGCCCCACTGCCCTCAATCCGCCTGTCCCATTCCGCCGGTAGCTTCTCCCTCCTACTCCTTCCTACTCTTGCCCCTCCTGGTTCCACAAAACCTCCCAAGTTCCTTGACCCTCATCCAGACTTGGTCTCTCTGCTGGTCTTCACAGCACTCAGCCTGGCCTCGGGAACTCACAGTTGTGGTTATTTAATGGATAGGTGTTTTTCCCAGACAGCCTGCACTTCCCTAACAATCTGTGATGAAGGCCCAGGTTTTGGCTTTCACTTCCTTTAAAATCTCCAATCCGGGGGCGCCTGGGTGGCACAGTGAGTTGAGCGTCCAACTCGGTTTCGGCTCAGGTTGTGATCTCATTGTCGTGAGATCGAGCCCCACACTGGGCTCCATGCTCAGTGCAGAGTCTGCTTGGGATTCTCTCTCACTCTCTCCCTCCCACTCATGCTCTCTCTCTCTAAAATAAATATTTATAGTTTCCAATCTGTTGTGAACTAATAACGTGTTTCCCCACAAATTCGCATGTTGCAGTCCTAAAGCTCAGCACACTTCTAAAAGTGACCTGATTGGGAAACAGGTTCGTTGCAGGTATGATTAGTGAAGATGATGTCATCCTGGGGGAGGGTGGTCCCAAATCCAATATGACTGCATCCCTATAAAATCGAAATTTGGACACAGGCACGCACACAGGGAGACCCAGGTAAAGACAGAGGCAGAGACGGTGGTGAGACTAACCGGAAGCCAGGGAACCCAGAGAGAGGCTGGAATGGACTTCCCCTCATCCTCAAAAGAAATCAGCTCGCCCTCACTTCCCTTTCTGACTTCTGGCCTCCTGAACTGTGACATGATAAATTTCTGTTATTTAAGCCACCCTTGCAAACGAATACCTAGAGCTCCTGACTCCCTGTTCCCATGGGAACAGACCGTGTTGGAGCCTTGAAGGTTACCACCACCTGGGCTGAGTGCCCACGGGTGAGTCAGCTGGTCACTCATATCAAATTCTTGGCAGTTGAAACACCTAAGCTGATTTTTTCTTTTGATGGAGGTGAAACAGACTAACAGAAAATTTTCCCTTTTTTAAAAAACAAGCGATTCCGTGGCATTTAGACTGTGCAACCACCACACTCTGTATTTCTAGAAGATTTCCCTCACCCTAAAAGGGAATCCTGCCCCCAAGAAGCAGCTGCTCCCAGGCCCTCAGCCCCTGGCCATGACTAATGTACTTGATGTGGATTTACCCGAGCAGGACATTTCTTATCAATGGAATCAGACAATATGTGACTTAAAAAAATATTTTATTTGACAGAGAGAAACACAAGTTGCGGGGAGCAGGGAGGAAGGACAAGCAGACCCACTGCTGAGCAGGAAGCCAGATGTGGGGCCAAGTCCCAGGACCCCAGGATCATGACCTGAGCCAAAGGCAGACCTAACCGACTGAGCCACCCACGTATCCCAATATGCGACCTTTTGTGTCTCGGCTTCTTTCACTCAGCACGTTTCCTAGGTTCATCCACGTGGTAACCTATCAGAGCTTCCCTCCTTTTTTTTTTTTTATTGTTAC